>JANHGN010011466.1:0-11263 GCA_024605025.1 Megaceryle maxima | reverse complement strand
CAAGGTGGGGCTTGACAGAGCTCTGAGCACCCTGCTCTAGTTGAGGCTGTCCCTGCTCTCAGCAGGGGGGTTGGACTAAATGACCTCTAGAGGTCCCTTCCAGATATTTCTACATTTCTGTTTCTATTTTTCTATCCAACTGGCAAAACCAAATTTGTACTACAGAAGCAACTGAAGTTCCTCTTCTGATATCAGTAGAGATATGTACTGCTGAAGTGATGGACTTGGAGAATAAGGCATAGACCTGTCCAGAACTTTAAGTCAATACCTGGGTCTGTAGCAGGCTTCCAGCCATACAGTCTCTCATTTTCTCTTTGTCTTCACAGGTACCATCCAACTTAATCTGTTTCATCTTAACAGTCAAAGATTCAGAAACCCAACTTCTGTAGTCTATGCATTTGCACGATCTTTAGCAGAGGAGGGCTAAATATTAAGAGGGAAAGATGCATAAAACTGTCCTTCACCTTGAAAAAGTGTATTTCATTTTTCTAACAAATATATATTTAAATGCAAACAGATATCTCCAGTGCAACTAGAAGTTCATCAGGATAAGTTACAGCGCACAAACAGATCTCAGGAGATAGACTCTGTTCCTACATGCTTCTGCTTTAGATTCACATAATCATACAAAACACCTGACATGCCATTGTAGTCAGCTTGTAAAGCTCCAAAAGGATGTAAATAGTGTTCAGCACGTATGTTTCCAAAACCCTAGTACTCAGAGAAGATACTAAAGTGATCATCATGATGACATATTTAATGCCTTCATGTTTTATTAATTTAGTATCAGTTTTCAGGATTGCTAACAGTTTTAATTTTTGTTCATACTCACCACTTATGTATCTGTTTAAGACTGAGTATCATAAACTATAAAACTCTTGAGCTATTGAAAGATTCTATATCAGGTACTTGAATCAAAGGCTCCTACATCAATAGGTTTTTGTGGCTTGATGACACAGGTGTGTGCATATAGTGTTTCATAAGCAAAAATCAAACACAACCCTTTTTACCCAAACATGAATTTTATATGAAATCTTTACCAAACCAGCAAATTTATGAGTCTATTAAACAGCTGTTTCTAGAATGTTTCTCTACTATAGTTTTGTGATCTTTTATTTTTGCAGAGTCATTCCTTTTTCCTACTGACATGTAAAAGTATAAACCTAACAATGTTCTATTTGGATGCCACTAAATAAGAGTGAAGATGAATGTCTTGTACAGTTGCCACATTTTTTTTCCATTTTCTTTCCGTGTTCTAACAACTGAATTTTCTTGCCTAGATTTAATCACAAGCAGTCTTCACGCTGTTGGATTCTACTTGCAGAAAACTTTGAATGAACCATTTACTTGCCCTAGTTACATCTGACGAGACACATTAATCGAATTTGTTGCAATCCATTTATTGAAGGTATTGAACAAAATGAACTTCTCAACTCTCTGAGGAGTTTTCTACATGTATAGTGAGCTGCGAGTGAGAGAAAAGGAAGGTTTCAAGACTGACAGACATTAATACAAAACCCTTTCTTGACTTCTCTGTCCATGAAATCCTGGCAAGCAAAACATTTTCATCTGTTTTCGCCATGGGCTGCAGCCATTTCAGCAGCTTTGTCGTCAGTGATATGTAACATGGAGATAGGAATGAATGTAAATTCCAGTATTTGTCCACGACAACTCATATGAATCATTAAGAAAAATAAATGTATGTAGCATTTACATTAGAAATTGTTGAAAAAGAAATGCCAGACTTCCAAATGGAACTTGTAAAGTTTCAGGTAATTTTCATTGCATGGTTTTGGAGAGCACTTTAAAGACAGTAATTATCAAAAAAAGGGGTAATATTTGGTTTCAGGTAATAATTATGATCATGTTTCTCACTCTTTTTTCTATACTTCTCTATGACACTTTATAACCTTCTGACTTTTGCCAGGCATTTTAAAAAGATAATTAAATTTTACAGAATCAGAGAATTGCTATGGTTGGAAAACACCTTTAAGATCATCAAGTCCAACCATTACACTATAACCTTAAGTACCATAATGCCCTTTATCAAGGCATGTAAGTATATTCTGTAAGACTTATGCATTCAAAGAATACATAAATAAAAATAAACATTCTCAAGAACTTCCAGTCTGAGAAATATTTGCTTTCAGTAGTTTGGGATGCTTTTGAACACTGCAAATTCTTGATCAACCTACTGACAAATCATTAATAGTGAAAAGAATTAAAGCCACTGAACCAGATAGTTCTAGTTTGCTACAGATAGTTCTCCCAGCTCTAGACACAAAAATAACTGTTAAATTAGGTAATATACAGAATGCAGACATAGACATGCACAGTAATTCAGCTACTGTTCAATTGCATAATATATATTACAAACTGGAGAGAATTAAATCAACTTTCTATACAGCATGGCTTTGACAGGGTTTGTGCATGTCTGTTGTTTTGCTCTTGCTAGTACATTGTTATTCCACATTCATTTTATCTATTGATTTTTTTATTTATTTATTTGATGTTGGTTTCTGTTGCAGACTCATAGTCCTTGCTATAAATTTTGCTTTCACCTCTCAAAATCTTTGGTGAATACCTCATTTACAGTTCACGATTTTAAGAAAACTATTCTGTAATATATAATATTAGTTTAAATCCATTCATTTAAAAATGAGTAATCTTTTTAATTGAATTTAACAGGAAAAAAATCACTGATTGAAATCTAGTGTAATCTGCTACCGTTTTTTTTTCATATTCATACATAATCCAGCTAATAAATATATGCTGATTCTGAATTTCCTCTTTTAAAGTTGCATTCCTTAGTTAAACATGAAGAATCCTGAGATTTTTCCAGGTATTTCCTATTTGTGAATTGTCCTCCCAGTCTGCATGTTTCTTTTCCTTGACTGTATGCTTGAATCTTTTAAAAGGTATAAATATTAATTAGGGCTAAGATATAATTGTTAGAACCAAGGTATTTGTTATGCATAAGGGCAGAGATTTGTATAAATAATGCATATTATGCAATGTTTAAGAGAGAAATTGGTCATTGGACTGTTCAGAGAATGTAAGCAAAATAAGGTATGGATTTAAAAAGTCAGTGTAATGTCTGGTACTGAAGAACCTGGGAATGTACTCTCCCATTTGAGGAAACTCTTGTATTTTAACATGACCTTTGCATGCTGACAAAGACTGGTAGAAACAGAAAAGTACTTCCTACATCTGCAAAGGAACTACGTTCACTGTCTGTGGTGTTGTAAAGAAAGGAGTGGGCCAGGAAGAGTGGTTTGGCAGCAAAAATGCTATGTTTGTAGAGGAAAGCTCTAAGGTATTTGGGAAGCACAAGCTAGAGTTTCCAGGAGACATCTCCTGTCCTTGCCAGTGTTTTGCCCACATCTGGTCACTCTCCAAACTTCTTGGCTCATGGAGAGTTCCTGGGAGCTACTCCTGGGAAGTAGTGGTAATCCACTTGGCTTTCTTTCCAAAGAAGAGAAAACAGAGTGGTGGAAAAGGACCTGGTAGGGAAGGGATGTCACTGATGATTGGCCTGATGAGGAATTTGGCTGTAATTAAAGCATGAACTTTGGCCACATAAAATGGGAGCTGAAGACTACTTCTGGGTTAGTGTCCATAAAACCAGGCAGAAATCTGTGTCTTTTCTGAAAGTAAATGAAGTAAGATTCCCACTAAATTCATCTACACGGAGAATAACTGTAATCCTGTCAAAATGCAGTATTACTATCAGCTTTGGTTTTGCTATGTGTCTGGCCTTTCTGATCTTTTTTTTTTTAACTTTCACTGCAAAGCTGTCCTCTCCTGACTTCACACAAGTCAAAGAAATCAACAGAAGGCTTTCAGATTTAATTTGAAACATTTCTCATTTGGGGTTTCATCGTTCAAATCCTCTGATTTGATTTTCTCATCCCTTAAGGCTCTTCACAATCTCAAAGGAAAACAGCTCCCAGGCCACAGGAGTACACCAATAAATCTTCAAAATCCTGTATCTCAGGCTTTTTCATCTGTTGTAAACCTGCAGCTTTACACAGGTGAGTAATCATCTCTGCCCTAATAAAGTTGGTAATGTAATTTGAAATGAAATTTGATTCCTCCCTTTTTGGAAGAAGCAATACTATTTGAAAATAAAATAGATGAAATAGCAGGCCATTTGTTTGTCAGATACTCCATTATATAAAAAATATCCTTCCTGTAGTCATTAAAAAAAAAAAAAAAAAAGTAAAATAGTGATATCTTTTCCCCTAAAAATTATCACTTGGTATTTGCATGAGAAAATGGTAAACTTAATTTTTTTTTAGGTGATTTTAGTAAATACGCTCTTCCTGTTAAACAACTTTCATGGTAAAGTCAAATTCTACTGTTGAATTTCATGTCAGTCTTAAGGAGACATTTTCATAAGCTTAAGGGTGACCGGAAATTTAATGCTGCCATTCAAGTTGAAATCGTACAATACAGACCCGTAAAAATAAACTCTTATTCATCGAGCAGTAGTTGAGTGTATAATGAAATAATGAAAATTCCTACATCTACCCAAGCTACCTTTAAAGCATTTGTTAACTAGTAAATTTTCACAGCTTTGCCATGAAATGATTTAAAGACAACAGGTTTAGAAAACACAATCTTTTTCTAATACATGTAAAGACATTGAAGTACAGCAAGAATTAAACCCACTAGTCTACATCTGCAGTTGGTGCAAACCACTGGTATTCTACTGACTGCAGTCTTCAAGTGCTTATTTGACCTGTCTGGGCTGAGCATTCGCCAGTCACACGGCAATCTTCTACAAAAGCATCTGCAAGAAAATGTTCAGACTCTTTCTTCTTTTGCTAATGAAATTTATTTGCAAAGTATTTCAGTGAAGATTACCATTCAGTATAAACTGAATAAACTCCGTTGACATCAGTGGAGTTTTGCTAAGTTTACACAAATGGCTCTGGGCCTATATACATGTTTGCTGTACTGTTTTCTATCTGCACGATTGACATTCACTATTTGATTTCTTGAGCTTAAAGACAATTTTCAAACCTCTTGCAAGTATTCAGTAAGACCCTTTTTTCTTTATTGTGTGCTTCCTGCATTTTTCTAGTAGCAATTTCAACGATGGACTTTTAAAAATATTTATTTATTATATGATAGGACACTGCCTGAAAGATTCAAGCAATAGATTTTCCCCTGCCCTTGTCGTTCCATCCCAACAAAAAAGCTATTAAATCGGGCAGAAATCTGATTGCAGTCTCTGTTTTCAAGCATTGTGGAAATTGGTAGCCACATGATATTTCGTTCTGTGACTTTGAGAGGAAAAAAAAAAAAAAAGATAAGAAAAATGTTATTAAATTGTATATAAAGTGAATTAAGCTTTAAGGCTTTTTTTTTCCAAGAAACATATTTGTGCAAGTGCTCTGTACAAATATGAGAGAGAAAGAAAATCTTTTGTTGCCCTTTCAGTTCCTTCCTTTTACTCTTTCATTTACTTCAGTCTATCTACTTACTTTCACCATACTTAAAGATTCAGCTACCTTCTCAAGTTTCCTCTTCAGTTATCTCTTGTTTAGATGACTATGTAGGCTGCTGAAACAAGTGCCCTACTGTCGTCAGTAACCAAAGACAAACAACAAACATGATTCAAATATGATACAATGTGTGAGGTCTGAGTAGAAAGTTTGTTAAATAACAAATCTGAATAAATATTCCAGTTAATCATGGACAGCCTGTGATTTTGGAAAGTAACATAAACAGCCTGAGTATATTATTTGCTCAGTAAATCAGATGCCCAGCACCAGTAACAGAGGCATGCAGGTGGCCTCTCTTGCTGTAGCCAGAATGCTTGTTTGTGAGATACGTGGCTATTCCACCAGCACTGAATGCATAGTTTTGCTTCAGGAGATCAATAACATATTCAATATGCATTCTTAAAATGTATTAATATTAAACATACTTATAAGTACCTTGCCAGAAAAGGAGGCTCATCTTATTTTTAAGGAAACTTCAATATATTCTAGAATATGCATTGAGAGTTGCTCTACTAATATGGTAAATATGCCTCAAGACATTCAGGCAGTCTTTTGAATACTGTATCATCTGATTAATATTTAAGATCTAAAAGCTGCATAAGGCAGCTGAAAAAAAGTGAAATCAAATATAGGTAAACATTTCCTTCCCTGGAGGGCTTTTGACCAATGGAGCTCTGAGATCTTTCTTACCAAATGTGAATATATCAGGCGTTTTAAAGGTAGTTTTGCTGCCAGCATTCAACAGTATGGGATGTGCAGCTGTTGTAATCAAAAGGAATATTTTTATTTCATCATATTTTCTTGCCATTTCTAAATAGATTTCATAGTTTTCCTCATTTAAAGAGACTTAGCACAATATTGTGAGGGATATCATTTGCAGGAGCAGTTTAAATGGTCATGCTAAATGACGTTTACAATTTCATAACCTAGATTTCATTGAACAGCTGTTAACCCAAGGAGAAATATATGTATGTTTTAGGAGTAACAAAGACAAACCATAGGTCTACAAGTTCAATCACCTTGATATATCAAGTCCATGTATTCAGCTTCACGATGCAGACTTTAGGGTAAGCTATGGAATTTGAAGACCTAATTATTCAATTAGGATTTGTCCAAAATGTTTTATGATGCTCTTTTCTTGAGACATTTCAGGTCATGGATACAAACACCTACAACTTTTTCTAAAAGTTCAGTAGCTTTACTCTTTGTGATCCAAGTCTGTGTTAAAAAAAAGGAATGTATAATGCACTCATAACTCATTGTAGTCTTGAAAAACCCTATAAAAAAATATGAAATTGTTTTTGTAAATCATTTGATGCATTTGTGTCTTTCTTGCACAAATGGGAAATAGTACTAGTAATTTTTTTTTTTTTTATATGAAAGTATGTTTAAACTTTTTCCTCAATCTGTTAGGAATTGAACACCAGTAGAATCTCTTCCTTTGAGACAAAGTAGCAGAGATACTCAGAAACACCCAAAGAATGCTTTGGAAATAATTTGTAAATTAATATCTTCTGCAATTGCTACTCATTTTTCCGGTTACTGGCTTTCTGGAAATATTCAGTGTTCCTTGGACAAACTCCTTACTCACAGTTATACCCTATTTTACAGAGTTTCTAATTTTCCACCTATAAACAATTATAAGTATTGGAAGTTCTCTACCTTTTGGATGTAGTGTAGTCTAGAGAGTATGTAGACAGAGAGAGTTCTTTGGGACAGTGTCTGTCTTCATAATGGGTTTCTGTAGTGCTTTTGCCACAATGATGCTGCAAGATGAAGCAACTGCAGTAATGAATCATCCTCACTAGAACAGGAACCTGGATAGGTGGGATGAATCACCCCCTGGAGATGCTTGTCTCTCCTCATTACATGAGGGCTAGAGGAGAAGTGACAGCATAGACCAGACAGCTACCTTTCAGAATGTTAATTTTAAATGACAAATTTAAGCAAAATAGTTTTAAATTTTAAATAAGTAAGTGCTCAGAATCTTTTCCTATTTTCTATGTCATTGCCCGTCTGGAGAATGCTTTTTTCTTTAAATAATATGCATTTTCTACATAGCAAGTACTCTTCATTGCTCAGAATTATTGACCTTATAATTAAAAATAAAATAGTTACTTCAGTAAAGAAGTTTCAGTTTATATTAATGTGCAAAATATTTACATACAAAGTCATAATTCATCTGACACAAACTCAGAACTCCACTGAGAGGCTTAGGCTCCATCTGTTGCCAAGCAGAAGACAAAAGCATAACAGCAGTTCATTCCAGTGAGCTGAATGGAAGTTTTTTCTTACATTTCATATCTGAATGACTTGAAACTGGGTGTTTGGAATCCAGCCCTCCATTACAGTTATCTCAGCTAACTTCTCCCTCTTATTTGCAGATTATAAAAAGAACCTAAGATAAATGATGTCCTTTGAATAATTATTTTAAACTAAACACTTAAAACTCAGATGTAGTTTTATGATATGTTTATCAAATGTGAAACCCACAATGAAGATTTTTTAAGAGGCAGAGAACTACACAAGTATTCCCATGCAGCCACCAGTCTTCCTGCAGGTTCTGTTCCTTGTGTTTGGTGCTGTGACCTTACATGGCAGTCTCTTTTACTAGGTAGTTGTTTTGCAGGGTGCCATTATTCACAGCTTTTTCTTAGGACATTACATATTTGAGTTTTTGTGAAGCCTGAAGAAGAGGAGGCTGAGAGGAGACCTTATTGGTCTCTACAGCTACCTGAAAGGAGGTTGTAGTGAAGCCATTGTTGGTCTCTTCTTCCGAGTAACTAATGACAGGACAAGAGGAAATGGCCACAAGTTGCACCAGGGGAAGTTCAGATTAGACATTAGAAAGAATTTCTTTACTGAAAGAGTAATTAAGCATTGGAACAGGCTGCCCAGGGAGGTAGTGGAGCCACCATCCCTGGAGGTGTTCAAAAACTGTGTGGATGTGGTGCTTCGGGACATGGTTATGGAGGTGTTGGGTAGAAGGCAGTACTTGATGATCTTGGAGGTCTTTTCCAACCTTAACAATTCTATAATTCTATGATAATTGAGTGAAATCACTGTAGTAGGTACCATCTAAGTAAACACACAGTGACTGACATACATATTTGCATGTTGCTGCCTAGGCCATTTCTTGAATGTGGAATGCATGTGATAAAATAATCCTTCAAGAAAAGATGACCACATGAATCAGCAAAGGGTAATGCATTAAATATAAATATAGCAAATCCTAAATTTCTTCCTTTATCCTGATTCCTTGTACTTGCTATTACACTACACAGAACCCTACCAGACTGATATAAAATCCTTCCCTCACACAAAGACCTGTTGAATCTGACTTGCACATGCAGCAAAGAGATGTCCTTGAAGGGTGATGCAAGGGGTTATAGAATCATAGAACTGGTTTGGTTGGAAAAGACCTTTAAGATCATCAAGTCCTACTGTTAACCCTGCACTACCAAGTCCACCGTTAAACCATGTCCTTAAGTGCCACATCTACACCTCTTAAATACATCCAGGGATAGTAACTCATCACTTCCCTGGGCACCCTGTTCCAGTGCTTTACAACCCTTTCAGTGAAAAAATTTTTCCTAATATCCTCCTTAAGCCTCCTCTGATGCAATTGGAGGACATTTCTTCTTGTTTTATTGCTTCTTACTTGTGAGAAGAGACCAACATTCACCTCACTACAACCTCCTTTCAGTTAGCTGTAGAGAGTGATAGGGTCTCCCCTCAGCCTTTTTTTTTTTTTTCCAGGCCAAACAAGCCCAGTTCCCTCATAAGATTTGTGCTCTAGGCCCCTGACCAGCCTTGTTGCTCTTCTTTGGACATGTAAATACTGACAGTGTTAGGCTCAGTATCCAATGCTTTTTACTTGTATGTACTGTCCACTGACTCTTAAATGGAAAGTATATGACAGAACCTTCAAGCAATAAGCAGAAACCAAACCTGAATCTGTTATAAACATCCTAAATTGATTTCATACAAGATCATACTTTCTCCAATGAAAAAGAAAACAGAATCTTAAGATTTTTTCCAACATTGACTTTAGAAGATCCATCCCAAATTCTTGCAGGATTGAATATATTTCCTTTATATATGCTAATTGGATAAGAGGTAGAACCTATGCAGGTATAACTGAGTGTTCAACTAACATGAATTTTAACACTTCAATCACTAAAACCACGAGAGAAGTGATTTATACATTAGTACAGTTCCACTGAAGGAACTGGAAAGATGTTAAGTTAAATGACTTGGGCCTTCATTGCTTGAAAAGGTTATTGTAATTCCACGTATAATGGGAATTTGACTCAACTGTGAAGTATCATATTGACAATTCCAAGCATCTATTCTTAATAAATGTATAATTTTGCTAAATGTTTTTAGAGAAAGGAGACCAAAGTATATGTCTATTATAGCAGGAAAGATGCTGGCTAGAGAGCACAGCTGTGGTACAAAATTCAGTGCTGATCACACATTACAACAACTTAATGCACTTCTTTTACTGCTTTGATTGTTCTAAATACAACCTATTTTAACTAATTCTCCAAGATTTAGATTATGAAAGGTCAAAATCTGACCCATTTAAGGAACATTAAGATTGTAAATGCATACAATTTATGCCTCCTTAACAGCTTTAAACCTTTCATTTTCTTTTCAGCTATAAATATACTCTGATGGCAAAGAAGAATATGAAGTAAACTGAAACTCAAAAAACCAAGCTTTTTTATGAGTAAGACTTCCTTTTAATGATAGATTTAGCTAATACTGAATTACAGAGGAGTTCTAACAGAAAGACATCTGCATTAATATCAAATTAATCCTTCATGATTAATGCTATTGTCATGAAAGCTAGAAAAATTAATTGAGTCAGTTAAAATAAAGTGTTTCTCCCTTTATGCAGATTTTTTTATCCTATTTGGGTATTAATTACTAATTTTCTTCGATTTGGAAGATCCATGTGTTTCCACTGAACTGCACTCCTCAAAGAGGAACTCAAACTGCAGTGTACTCTGATGACAGGGAACACATTACATAGTGGTCAACAAAAATCAGAAGTTACCTGTTATTAGCCATTATTGGAGCTAGTGAAATACAGTAAAAATGGATGCTTTTCAAAACTGGAAATCAGTTTGCATTATGCACTACTCAAAATGAACACCTCATAGCCAAAGGCAGTTAATTGATGAACCAGCCTTTTTAATGATATTACTTGTTCTGAGGTCTTGGAGTAGATAGAAAGATGAACTTACTATGGCAACTGCACAACATACCACTTTGTCTCTGAAACCTGCTACTGTCAAACAGGTGTAATACTTATGCATATCTTGGGGCATGGGGACACACATTAGAGGGGCAGAAGTAACCTGTAAGGAGCTATGAAGATGACCATGCCTCTGAGATTGCCTGGCATGATTTTGACATTGCTGCTTTGCAGAATTGAGGTAAAACAAATCACCAAAATACAGTGAACAGTAGCAGCAATATCAACCACGGGCTTCAAGTCACAGATCCACCACAGAGTTAAAAAACTTGCAGAACTGATTCAGAGAGAGAGGAATGTCCATTCATCTAAAAATCACATAGTTCTCTAAATTTCACTGAACATAATAACCTGTTGTCTTTGAGAGCTACAGCTAAATAATGACTTGCAGTCAGAGTAATTATTGTCTTTCTAATTAATTTTATTATTTATTTTATTGTTATGATTGTTATTACAGACGGCCAGCAGACAAGTACTGAGTTCC
>JANHGN010011465.1:0-28802 GCA_024605025.1 Megaceryle maxima | reverse complement strand
CTGGTGGACAACAGATTAACCATGAGCCAGCAGCGTGTTCTTGTAGCCAAGAAGGCCAATGGTCTCCTGGGGTGCATTAAGAAGAATGTCCAGTAGGTTGAGAGGGGTTGTCCTGCCCATCTCCTCTGCCCTGGTGAGGCCACATCTGGAGTTCTGGGCTCCCCAGCTAGGGGACAGAGAACTACTGGAGAGAGTCCAGCGGAGGCTACAAAGAAGATGAGGAGACTGGACCATCTCTATGACAAAGAAAGGCTGAGACCTGGGTCTGTTTAGCTGCAGAAGAGAAGACTGAGAAGGGATCTGATCAATGCTGATCATAGCTAACAAGTGGTTGTCAAGAGGGGCCAAGTTCTTTTCAGTGTGATAGGACAAGGGGCAAAGGCCACAAGCTGGAACCCAGGAAGTTCCACCTAAATGTGAGGAAAAACTTTCCTGTGAGGGTGACAGAGCCTGGCCCAGGCTGCCCAGAGAGGCTGTGGAGTCTCCTGCGCTGGAGACTTTCCAGCCCCACCTGGATCTGTTGCTGTGTGGGCTGCCCTGGGTGACCCTGCTGTGGCAGGGGGGTTGGACTCGATGATCTCCAGAGGTCCCTTCCAACCCCCACTATGCTGCTATTCTGTGATTTTGTGGCTGTGTTCCAGTCCCCAGAAATAGTGAGGGGTAAATTGCTGGCCTGCAGTGAAAGATTTGTCAATGACAAAAGCAGCATCACAAGATCTGTCATGATGGCATTACCCAACCTTGAACTCCCTGTTTTGCAACATGCTGGCAAGCACAGCCAGCGTGCACCAGGAGATACCCTTCCAAGGTTGCTGTGTCCATCAGGTGGCCATGGCCAGGGATGCCCCTGTGCACACTGCCGCACACTGACCCTGCACTGGTCAGTCACTCCGTGGCAGGTCTAAAGGGCTGATTTGGTGCCACCACGGGAGGACCCAGCCATCAAGCCTGTCCCATCAGCAGGCGTGTTCTCCTCCTGTAGGGTAGGATGGGTGCTTTCTCTTGAAGATTCTTCTTCTACAGAAGAAAGCAATATATCCAGTTACAGAAAAAAAAAAAAAAAAGTGATGGTAACAGCAACCAGCCAGCCAAGCTCTCTGAGTCCCTCTGAGATGTGGATACAACCCAGCACCTCGCTTGGCTGGGCACTGTCAGCTGCAGTACTGTGATCGGGGAGGCGGCTGATGGAAAGGCAGCATCCTTGCTGCTTTGGCAAGGCGTCTCTTCCCAGATGCTCGTCAATAAGAGCTGAGAGACAGCGAGCTCTGCAGGTGTCTTGCTCACAGAGAACCCACCCTGGCAAGACCTCTGCCAGGCTGGCACCTGCTCCTCTTGCACAAGACCCCCCACGGCCTACAGATGTGCAGCGAGAGGCTGAGGAGCATCGCTCTGCCCCAACTGTGGGTAACCACAGTCCTGTCTCCTGGGCAGAAAAGGCTGGGGCCCAGCAGAGCCAGACTTGCTGAGGCCAGCAAGCAGTGTCAGGAGCAGGACCGTAGGGGGAGTTTGAGGGACAGGGAGCCAGCAGGTATGGGACGATGAGGCAGCTCTAGGCCAAGGCTGCGGCAGGGGAGGGTCATCATACAATCATCATCATCAACAGTCCTAGTCTGCCCCTCCTTCTTCCAAACCCCAGATTCCAAAAAGCTTCCAAAAAGCTGAGGTTTGGGTTTACCTCAGGAAGGAGTGATGTTATTTCTCATATTTCTTGCAGATGTTCTTCTGCCTCAGCAAACTTGCACTAGCTTACATAAGAGACCTTGGTGATATCTGCAACAGGCAAAGGCACTTGAGCATGCAGGAGGCACGTTTTGTTATATAGCATATGCACATGGACAGGCTGGAGATGCAGGGAAGGACCTTCTGCAAAGAAGAGCGAGTAGTACAGTCCCAGAGCTGTGATGATGACACTTTTAGGCCCTTTTCCCCAGAAAAAAAAGACCAAAGAATAAGAGATGACATCTCCTTGCCAGCTTGTACTCAAACAGCCTGCCTCTGAAAGGGGAGAGTCTGAACAAGAGAAAGAGGGCTGTCAGCCCTGGAACCTCAGAGTCTGTCTGATACCTGACAGGACCTGTTGTCAACAGCTCGTGGTGCTCAGGGTCGAGAGACAGAAGGGGATCATCAGTACCAACTCTCCTCATTTGCTCATTTTGATTCAGCACATCATCTCCTTCCACATCCCTTACCCGAGCCATCCCTGGCATCAAACTTCCCACACATTCCAGGCAGTGCCGTGGCTGCTGGGTTAGAGGCACCTTCCCAGAAGAACCCTGTACAGACCATGAACATCTGCAGCTATGGCTTCAGGGGCTCAGGAAAACAACTGTCTGACCTGTCTGGTTTATTAAACTGCTGGTGTCAAAGCTTTGTCATGTTTCTGTTGATGCTGGCACTGAAAGGTCTGGGTACATCCTAGGGCTTCAGATCTGGGTGTGGTGGAGCAGGAATATTTCATGGTTATAGGACTGGTTATATTGGTTATAGAATGTTTATAGGTTCCAGCACTTAGGTCATCTGGGATCAAGTCTCAGCTTCGTGTGTGTAGGCCTTTTGTTGTCCCTTATTCCAGACAACCCATCAGGAATCCCAGACACTCTGGCATCAGGCTGGGCCAGGATTCTTACCAGGGGGATGCTGAGTGATGCTGGGAGCTGTGTAAACTGGATGTGCAATCTTTCTATGCTGGGTTCTGCATTTGTACCAAGGGTTTGCAGAGACAAATGAGTCTAGCACTCATTTACTTTGTCTCCTTCCATGGTGACACTCCATTGCCAGAACCAAGTCACACCAACAAACTGGGGCTTCTGTTGAGTTGAGATGTTGTGTTAGTGCATCTCTAGCTAAAGCTGACAACTAAATAAGACCTTGTGCTGGACTGCTGCACAGGTAGATCTTCCCTGGTCAGATTTTCATCTGCTCTTGGTTCAAAGATGAAGAGAGAAATGTAGTTCAGAAAACAAGGACTTCTTCTTGAGCAGGGGGGACATAACAAGTTGTTACAGGAGTGCGATCACCTTAGAGGTCAGAGCACCCCCAGCTCTGCACTGACAAAGGATAAATATATCTAGGCCAGCCTTTGTGGCAGCTCTTGAGTCTGTTCTCCAGACCCTTGTAGTCAAGGGACTCCACAAGGCCCTTTGGCACGCTGAGATACAAACGCTATTTTGAACCTGCATTAATGCCCAGGGGTGATGAGCTGGGCACTGGAGGCTGGGGCCAGGCTGCTCATGGGCACATTCCTCTGCAGTGCCTGTAATTCAGTAAACAACAAGGAGGGTGGTGCCAGCAGGTGGAGGCTGTTTGCTCTTGCGTATGGGATTATTGAATTTCAGGGCTATAAGAACAGGACTCACAGCCAGGACAAAGCAGAAGACTGGTGGATCACTCAGCTGACTAAAGCTGGGTACGATCCTACAGCAGAGGTAAAGGGAAGATTTAATTTCTGCTTATCTTCCAAATGCTCTGCTGTTTCTGCCTGTACTGGGCTAGCTTTAAAATCACCGTGCTTTTAAAGGGTGCTGTGGCAGTTGCTGAGCAAGAAATCCTGCAGTAACCACCACCTGAACTCACTGGAATCAATCCTGGCCCTTGCACCAAGCCGCACAGCCCCTTGCACTGCCCAATTTCCTCCCCACCCTTCTCTGCTTCTGGAATTTCCCTTGTGCCATCCCCCGTAGCGTCAGAGGCAGCACACGCTGAAGCCATCACAATGCGCTGTGCTGTGGTTTACTCTGCATATGCCTCTTAGATTATAGATTTGGCCTTTGTCTTTGTTATTTGTGTCTTCAGTTCTTCCCCTACTAAGTACATTAGTTGCTATGGAAACAATTATTTCACTGGTATGAGTAATCCTCATGACAGCCACAAAAACAGCAAAAAGTCAGTTTATATGCTGCACCTTCTACTTAATGCAGTTAGTTGCTAATTAGCTCTTCCCTTGGAAGTGATCAAAATCTCTGCCACCAATAATCCATAGGGAAAAATAAAGAGTTTTGACTGGCTGCCTTGATATTTTGTGCTAACTTTGCATGAATCAGAGAAACCCAACAGGTAGATGCTGGGGCTCTAACTACCATCCAGTCCCTCAGTGTAGGAAGACCAGAAGACATCAGCTGGATGTAGGAAGCACCCAGCAACTCTCTGCCTGAACCACTGAGCAAAGCAGAAAGGCCCATCAGAGTCCCAGCACGATGATGCTGACAAAGTCATCGCACTGGGGCGGAAGGGTGCAGCACCCCAGTGCAGTGATATGGGGACTCCATGCGGTCACCTTGCCTGGGAACCCAGCAGAACTAGTGCACTCCAGCCTGAGCAACTCTCCCCCAGCAAGACCAGCAACCCTCTTCTGTGCCGGGAAGGAAGTGAAAATGTTGATCCTTGCTACGTGCCTAAATAATGGGTCCTCATGTGATGAGAGACTGTGTGTAGCAGGGCCCCCAGCTCCAGCTACTGTCCACAGCAATGACAGCTCTGTCCCTGCCAGGCCAGACCCTGCTGTGTCCCATGACAGACATGTCCTATGCCTCAGCAACCCCTAGGCAGTTGGACTTCAAGAAAAGAATGATTGCTTGCAATCTAAACGTTTATCCGAGGCTTTACATTAATGAGATGATTAAACTTTCAAATCATGCTCTCAGAGGATGTCTGATGGCACACCTGCAGCTGGCCCCGCAGTGCCGGGACGCCAGCCGAGCCACCCGATGCACACCAAGTGCCACCTGGCTGCTCCTGGCTTCACCCACACCTCACACCAGGGCTGCAGCAAGCCTGAAGGACACAGCACTTTGAATCAAGTCCTAGCCAGATTGGTGGAAGCAGGTTTAGCTGGAGCCAGGGGTGAGAGGCAAAGGGGAGTCTGAGGCAAAGGGGAATCTGGGATGTCCTTGCACCTCTGCCCAATGAGACGTGGCTCATGCGAGGGTGCTCCCAGGTGATAACCTTCCCAAGTGCTGCCCAAAGGGAGTTGTCAGAGGAGCACGTCGGGGTCCCAGGTAAGAGCTCATTATATGGAGCCAGGCTGATATGAGCAACCAGACAAGCTCTTTGGTGTGGAAAAGAACAGGCAAAAACAGACTGGAAAAACTAACCTGATCCCAAATCACTCCCAAAGAAGGTGGTGTCTTCAGTGATCCACCCACAGGAATAAAGGCCGGACTGCAATCAGCCATTAAGAGACCTGCTACAACAGTGAGGACTGAACGCGTCCGTGGGATGGGACAGACTTGAGCTGGTGCTTTATTTCTCTTCTTTGCCTCTACACAGGGAAAATTTCCCGCAGCTCAAATGGCAACACAGAAATTAATTCTTCCTGCTTTCTCTATTTGGCAACTACTGCAGCAGGGAATTGATACCGACATTTCTGAAGGTTAGGAGCAGTGCCACACTCCCCTTTGCCTTCCCTGGGAGCACCTCCTGCCCCAGCACTCCTCTCAACTTGGCCCATTCACTTGCCCGCAAAGGCAGCCCATGGCTTCCTAGGACCTTAGGCTACCACCATGGGGATTTCCTTCCCTGGAGGCTCTCACCCTGTGCAGAGCCTGTGGGATGGTGGGGAGCTGCCTCTGATGCCCAGCTCTGCACTCGGCCACCTCCAGGTCCCACGGGTGGCAGGAGGGGCAGCTTGTGAGATGCTACATGGGTGTTGACCCTGAGCAAAGAGTTTTCTTGAGCCATTGCAATCCCTAGTGACAAGTGACAGGACAAGGGGAAATGGCCTCAAGTTGCACTGGGGGAGGTTTAGGTTGGATGTCAGGAAAATCTTCTTTACAGAAAGGGTTGTTAAGCACTGGAACAGGCTCCCAGGGAAGTGGTTGAGTCACCAGCCCTGAATCTGTTTAAAAATCATTTGGATGCGGTGCTCGGGGACAGGGTTTAGCGGCAGGGAGGAGGGTTAGGTTGAGGCTGGACTCAATGGTCTTTTCCAACCTGAGCAATTCTGAGAGGGGTTGCAGTGAGCACTCAGGATTGTGACTGGTCCAGGGGGCAAAGGCAAGTGACAGCTCAGGCAGGACTGGGGTTCAGCCTCCTTGTTGAGTGGGAAATGCTGCAGCCATTAAGAGCATATGTGGTGTACTGAGCTTATCTCCATCCCTGGATGGCCTAGGAGCCTGCTTCCTTCTGCTGCATGTGGAGACATCTAGCATGGGTAAGCGTGTCTGGAGCACACCATGGGCTTTGTTCCATCCGCTGGGGATGGAGCCACTTGGGAGAGGACAGCTTCCTTTTCCACTGAAGGGAAACTGCTCCACAACCAGTCCCTGGGCCCTGCTGGGAACAGCAAAGAAGTTTGGGGTAATGCAAAGGAGAAGAATGGTGACTGCAGTACCCAGCAATGATCAGCCATTTAGGGCAGGGTATCAGAGCCCTGCCCTGCTCAGCACACCCCACACCTGCTGTCTGGCCAACTTTTAAACCTCATCCCGGGGATGCCCACAGAGGGTTCCTAGACCTGCTCTCTGCAGCAGGAAGAGCACTCACACACTGGTGCATGGAGGCCCAAGACCCAGGGCACTGTGCTAGGAGCTCTCTGGTGCGTGCTCCACCACCCACTGTTGGCACCAAGTGGGCTGTGCCCACCTCTGCTGCAGGAAGGCAAAGGCATCATTAGCTGACATCCAAATCAGTGAGCAGGGCAAAGCACTACTCCCAGCAAGCCAGGATGCTCTTTCTAACTTGCTGACCTTCAGAGCAAGAGCAAAACCCGCTCGTGGGGATATGCCATCAGTCTCCTAAAGCACATGGCAGGCAGAAATGCATCAGATCTTATGACTTTTCCTGTATGAGGGGTACATAGCTCCTTTGTTCTCATTCTCCTGCTTGGTTTGTGGAAAGGCAAATCCCTCCTTTGTATTTGCATCTGGTGCTCAGCCCTGCTCCTTGTGGAGCTCCAGCCTACTGGGGTTTTAGGATGCTATAGTCCCCCCAGTCCCATGGGAAGCTCTCCATGGCAGTGGCCTCCTGTGCCCATCATGCTCATCAGTGGACTCTCCAACATCTCCTCCTCTCCTCAGCACAGACCTCAGGAGGCAAAGATGTAGGAAACATGCTCAGGAGGTCACAAGCCTGGCAATCCATGAATTCTGAACAAGAGAAATCCCAGACAATCACCTCTTCTGCCTGTTACCCTGTCTTGCTTTCTTTATACTTGCCAGAAACATGTTTTTCTAACATGTGCTGCTACCTTTCCAAAGACTTTGAGATGTTCTGGGGTCAGCATGAGCTGGCTGGTGACTGGAGGGACCACAGTCTCCTCTAAAGGGTCCTATCTGCATGGTACCAAGAACATGAGTGCTGGAGCTACTCTGGTCTCACCACTTTTTTTGGTCATCTGGGAAAATCAATGCTGTTCACTGTCAGCAAACTGTGTCCCTGGAGAGATGCTTCTGGAGGATCAAAGAGATGCAAATTGCTTCAGAGAGAACACTGTGGCTGCTGCTCCAAGCCCATTGCATGAGTGAGCAGTGGGGACAGAAAGAGAAAGATCCATCTCAGGTGGTTAAATCAGAGCTGGACTGAAGAACTCCAAAGAGTTCTCTAAAGAGAGTTTGGAAAGAGCCAGAACACTCCAACATATTGGTTAGGGCCCAGTCCTAGACAGAGAAGACCTTTTGCTGGCAAAGGGATTTGAAGAAAGCCCTTCTATTATCCCCAGGAGGAGAAAGCTCACGTTTGCCAGCTGACTGTCAGGTTTTGCATACTTAGCCTGCACAGCAAACACGGGTTTGTTCCATGGCTGTAAAACACCGTGGACTACAAAGCCGCAGCCCCGAAGTCCAGCATGCTGCTGGCACCCAGGGAAGCTGGAGGGAGCTCAGACAAGATCTGCAAGTGTGAATTCTTTTGCACTAGTGCCTATCTCAAAGTGGTCCAGCCCTGCAACATGGGCTGCTGCCGGGGGAAGCCCAGCGTGCCAGGAGCAGCACAGACTTCAGTCACTGCTGGCCGAGTTCCCCTGTGCCTGCCAGAATACTCAGAAGAAGAGGCTAAATGCTTGCAAATGGGGCAGTGTCAGGTCAAACAATCTATTTTCCATCCCCTCCCAGCAACTCCAGCATTATTAGAAGGTGCTGATGTCTCCAGATTGATAAACAAGAGCAGAGGACCTGCAAGGGAAGGTCACTGGTAATCACACGCAAGACAGGCTGATTGCTTTTTCATATTGCCAACTGAGGCATTTTGCTTGTGCAGTGTCACCCTCTGTGCTGAACTTTATCCTTATAGACACCTCAGGGAGATCTTATCTCAGAGGGGGCACATGATACATGGGGTCCAGGCCAGTTTCTGACCTTCCTTCCCACAGCTCTCCCTGCTCAGGCATGGGAGTGCAGGGCTGAAATGCAGCTACTCCACTCTAGTGCCTGTAATGCCTAAAGAAACTCATCTTTTCTGTCCCACCATCCCCACAGACAGCTTAACAACAGCTCCTTAGCTCTAACGGTGTCCCATCACACCCTGTACACGCTCCTTTTCTCCTTACATCCCTGTACTGCCTGGCTGTACCCACCATAGTGTAACCACTATGCAGTGGTTGAAAACGAGCCATTTAAGAAGCTTTCAGAAGTGGTTGGTGGGCCAATTCCCTGCTAAGGATACCAGCTTCTTCCAAACAGTCGTGTCTCTGTCTGTGGCAGTCAGGCCTTTCCTGGGGCTCTCGTGGTGATCACCAATGCAATGGCCCAGCTGAGAGGCCTGTGGGTTATCTTGCTGCAGGGCTCAGCCCAGTTGATGACAGCTCCCCACTGGAGCAGGATAGGATGATGGAGGCAGCGGGAAAATCCCTGCACTTCACCCGCATCACCAGGGATGTAACACGTGGTGAGGCCACTGTGGTGACAGCAAGAGCCTTTCAAGGTCTTCAAGGTCAGTAGGCAGGCACCACCAAGGTCCCAGGAGCGTAGCCACCTCCAGTGTCTGCATACCCCATGGCAAATGCTATGGGCATGGCTGATAACCCAGCTTTTATTTGCCTGGAACAATGGATGTATTTTAGATTTTATTGAAATAAAAGAAAAAATGTAAATAGTAACTAACTAAATATTTACCTTATTAAATTACTTCTAATCTTCTACCTGGGTTTGTACTCAGTGAAAACTAAACCATTCTTACAAACAGGCTTGTCAGCAAGGCAGCAAGCCGTGGGAAAAGGGTAAAACTAAGCCATGAATTATTATTATTTTTTTCATATTTGCAAGTCTGTAATGCCTTCAAAATGTAAGGAAACTAAAAACCATCAACTCAATAAGATCTGGGGAGAGGCAGATTAATGAACTATTCTTACAAAGGTTACCCTTGCTTGAAAAATCCACAAACACGCTGGGCTGCTCTGCGTCATTTAAAAGGTACAAACACGTTCTCATTTCAGCAGCACCTTCCAACCCAGGCTCTGTAAGCACAATATGAAAGCCTGTGCAAGCAGTCACCTGCACCAGAACCACTCTCCTGTTTAGTTATGGGCGGCATTAGGTATCTCTCACCCATGGCATAGCCCAGAGATGTTTTGCTGCATTTACCAGGTTAATTCTTAAGTCTAATCACAGAAACCTATGGCAGGAAAAAAAAAAAGACATCTTAATTCAAAGCCCAAAGATATGACCTTCAGAGAAAGCAGTCTGCACTTAAAGTTTAAGATCAAGTTTATCCTTGCAGCGTGTGTGAAAGTTTTATTCACTAGATGTTCAGCTTTCAAAATAAGCAGATGAGCACTGGCTGATGGTCTCCTGACTCAATAGAAATGCTCTGAGGTCCTACCAGAGTGATTGAATTACTTTTCCCCTCCCTGGGCAGGGACATTTCCTAAAAGCCACTGCCGAGCCCAGCCCCTCTCCCATGTGCCAGGATGCCTCTGTTTGCCCACCAGACCTGTCCCTGTGGCTGGCATCACCTCATCCAACACCATCGCCTCTCCTGCCTGCTCTTCCCCAACACTTCTGCCCTGCTCACCAGACTTCCTGGAGCTGAGGCTCCTCCACACTTCTCCAGAGCCTCTGACAGCAGGGTCCCACTCTCCTGCTTGGCTTTATCATGGTGCTCCAGCTGAAGTCCCTGCCAGCATCCCAAGGAGAGCCTCCCACGCATCAGGCCAGCACAGCTCAGCAGACCGAGGCGCATGTGCACGACCTCCACATGCCACCAGTTCCATCACATCCTATCATTTTGCTGTCAGGCCTTAACCCTCCACTTACTTCCAGATACATTTTCATTCATGATCCCCCTGTTGCAAACCCAGCTCCTTCCCTGTGGTTTGGAAGGAACTCTGACAGGTTGCTTCTCTTAGGGAGATAATATATGTTTTTTATTTCTAGCCTGTAAGGGTTTAGGTTTTATTAATAATGTTGAGAGTGGCATTTTTAATGCTAAATAATTTTCAGCCTGAGCCAAGGAGGCCAAGTAGCACAGGCAGCATAGAAAAGGATTCATAGGAAGGATTCACAGAAGTTAAAGAGTTGGGTTTGTGGTTTGTTTGGGGTTTTTTGGTTTGCTGTTTTTTTAAAGCTGTGATTAATCTCCTAAACTCAAAGAGCATTTTCTGTGATGTGAGTTTAATGAGTCAGCACTTCTGCCACAATGCTGCAAATTCCCTCCACTCATTCAAGCTCCTAGAGTACGGAGAAATTCTGCTTTCTATTCAGAAGAAAAGTGCAGAACACCAGGAGGGAGAAGAATAGCTAGAGAAGGTGATAAAACCCCCTGGGATGGCATGCAAAGGGGCTCAGCAAACCACCATTCTCACACCAGCCTTGAGGTTTTGGAGCCCCATCCCCACCCAACTGCAAAGCTACGCCTACACCAGGCTCTTCCTACCCCTTACCCCAAGACCCCTCTGCACCGGCAGCCACTGGGGTGGGAGAGCTGGGACAGGGCCCTCCCGTGGGGCTGCCTGTGGCTGAGGGACGGGGACACGGGGACTGCCTGCGGGGATGGGCAGGATCGGGTGTGCGCAGACCCTGCCCGCACAGGGGTGGGTAGCTGGGGTGGCAGGTGGCACCGGCAGCATCGGGGGTGGGCAGGGAGCGGGTGTCTCAGCAGCTCCTTGCACTGTGCCTCCGCAGAGCCATCCCGCAGTGACAAATTTCAGCCAGGCCTGACACAAACTGAGAGCAGATGGACAGAGGCTGTAAAGCAGATGGAGAGAAGGAAATTTGGGCATATTTTGAGGGCCCTGAAGTGTCTCGTTAGGAAAACACACATCACGGGCAGCTGTCTGAGTGGCAGACCATCCTGCAGCCAGCCATAAACGCAAGGGTGGAAAGCAGAGGATGCAAAGCATAGCTACCACTCAAGAACAAGTCACGTCCTGCTCCAGTCACCAGTGGGGCTGAAGGACAGCCAGAGATCTGGAGAGATCCCATGCACCTTGCCTCAAGCTTGCTGGGCTGCGAACAGAGGTGGCAGCTTTCCTCAGCTCTTGAAGGTGGCCAGCTCACACCACTCCAAGCAAATAAAGTCAGGAAAAGCTGGGACCTCTGTCAGCCCCTGAAGTAGCTTGCCTTGACCTCACAGGGCAGCAGAGCACTCCCGAAGGTTTCCTTCACCTCACACTCTCAGCCAGAAACCCTCCTGCTGGCAGATGCCAGGCTGGTTCTTGCCCACACACTGCTTGCAGCACAGGAGCGATGTGCAAAGCACGTCCCCAACACCATGCCCAGAGCAGGTCTGTGCTACTGGGCCACAGCTCTGCAAGCTGCAGGGTGGCTTGGAAGGCTTCTTCCCATCTCCTCCATCACCCACTCTTCCCTGCCTTCTCTCTTTCTCTGCCACCCTCAGGGCTGCCCGGGGAAGCAGGGCTGGCTCCAGCGCCGGGGCTCAGCAGAGGGTCCCCTGGGACCCTGTGACTCCGTGGTCACACAGAGTCACAGACTCACAGAACGGTGAGGGTCGGAGGGAACCTCGAAAGATCATCGAGTCCAACCCCCCTGCCAGAGCAGCATCCCCTAGATCAGGTCTCACAGGAACAGATCCAGGTGGGTTTTAAATGTCTCCAGAGCAGGAGACTCCACAGCCTTTCTGGGCAGCCTGGGCCAGGCTCTGTCACCCTCACAGTGAAAAAATTTCTCCTTCTGTTTCCATGGAACATCCCGTGTTCCAGCTGGCACCCGTTGCCCCTTGTCCTGTCACTGGCTGTCACTGAGCAGAGCCTGGCTCCAGCCTCATGACACTCGCCCTTTACATATTGATAACCGTTAATGAGGCCACCCCTCAGTCTCCTCTTCCCCCCGCTGAAGAGCCCCAGCTCCCTCAGCCTTTCCTCAGCAGGGAGCTGTTCCCCTCCCTCCATCATCCCTGTGGCTCTGCGGTCCTCAGCCCCGAGGCTGCCACGGCTCACGTCGCTGAAATAAGTCCAGGAGCTGCCCACCAGAGAGCAGGATGGGAAAATGGGAGAACTGGGAGCGAGTTTGCCGTCGGTGTGCTGGTTTCTACACCCCTCTGCTGGGCAGTCGGTACAATCGCTAAAAAACGTGGCAGAGAATGGCAGCGGGGCCGGAACCAGGGCTGTCAGGAAAGGAAAAGAAAACAACATGGTTTTAAAATTAAAATGCCAGTGGAAGAAAAAGAACCTCAAAATTTCCCAGTGTGGAAAATCTCCATCGGCCCTATGGACAGCCAGACTGGAGTCCGGGTAGCATCCACCAGCCCTCTTCTGCCTGGTGGGGACAGCATCAAACAGGAGACTTTCACCAGGACAATCGCCGAAAGAAAAATAAGTGTGGAATCCTTGCCCTGGTTTTCTCGATATCTGGGTATCTAGAAGACCTGGAGAGGAAGCATATTAAAAGAAATAAATTTAAAACTCCCTCCTTCTTATCAGGCAGCAGAGGTTGGGGATTCAGGCTGGAGACATCCTGGATGCGAAGGTTTCATGTGCGTCCTGTGACACAAGTGTCCTGGTTTAAGCCCAGGCAGCAGCTCAGCCCCTGGGTCACTCACTGCCCTGCCTCCGTGGGGTGGGGGACAGAGTCCAAGGAGCAAAACTAAGAAATCTTGTGGGTTGAGGTAAAGACCGTTGAAGAGGCAAAGCAAAAGCTGCACACATGAGCAAAGCAAAACAAGGAATTCATTCACGGAATCACAGAATGGTGGGGGTTGGAAGGGACCTCTGGAGATCATCGAGTCCATCCCCCCTGCCAGAGCAGGATCCCCTAGAATCAGGTCTCACAGGAACAGGTCCAGGTGGGTTTGAATGTCTCCAGAGCAGGAGACTCCACAACCTCTCTGTCCAGGCTCTGTCACTCTCACCGTGAAAAAGCTTCTCCTTCTGTTTCCATGGAACCTCCTGTGTTCCAGCTGGCACCCGTTGCCCCTTGTCCTGTCACTGGATGTCACTGAGCAGAGCCTGGCTCCAGCCTCATGACACTCTCCTTTTACATATTTATAACCATTAATGAGGTCAAACTCACAATTCCCACCACAGCCAGGGTCCATCACACATAATGGTGACTTGGGATGTCTCTCTGAGCATCCCCCCTTCCTTGTCCTCCGCCCCTCCCCAGCTTTAGATGTTGAGCATGGTCTGGAATATCCCACTGGTCAGCTGGGGTCAGCTGGCCTGGCTGTGTCCCCTCCCAACCCGTGCACCTCCAACCTGATGGCTGGTGGGGTGGGGTATAGAGCAGAAGAGTCCTTGGCTCTGTGTAAGCGCTGCTCAGTGACAAGAACACCCCTGTGCTGCCAGCGCTGTTACCAGCACAAAGCCAAAGCACAGCCCTCTATGAGGTACTGTGGACAACTTTAACTCCACCCCGGCCCAAGCCAGCAGAGCATGTGTGGTTCACCACTCACCCAGCTGTGTGCCAGCTGTATTTAGGCACTTAAACAGGCAGAGCAAGTGATTTTATATAAATCAGAAATGACAGGCCTTTATATACAGTCCCCCAATAGAGTAACACAAGAAATCTGGGTTCTGAGTGTAATTAGTGCTTCGTCTGGGCACAGAATGGATGGCATTCCTCCTGTCACCTTCCTCAGGGGCAGGCAAGACCTCCACCTGGAGTGAAGAGTTTTGCTGGAGCCTGTGACCATGTAGGAGATGCAATAGTCCACGTAACATCAGCTGGTGCTACTGGGGAGAAGAACAAACAATGCCACAGCTCAAGGATATCCATTTCTCTCTGTGTAAGTTGTAGCTGTATGAATATCCATTCAGACCCATGCTGGTTCAGACCCATCCCTGGAGTTGTTTAAGGAAAGATTGGCTGCTGTCCTCAAGTGTGCACTTCAATTCTATACCCAGAGGGGACCCACAAGACACTTGCTCACAAATTACAAAAAGAAAACCGATCGGAAAAGGTCACATCCTAGCCACTGCTGCACAGAAACAGCCGTGGTCAGTTCAGCAGTCCTCTACATATGTGTCAGGAGGTCCCATTTTGGCCCAAAGCCCAGACCGATTCGCATGAGTCAGCAGCTGGGCAGACCTAGAGTGGTGGCCCCAAAGGAGCTGCTAAGGCACAGCAGATGAATCAGCTGCTCGAACAGCAGCTCCTGGGAGCCATTAACATCTCCTGTGCCTCAGCTCACTTAGAGGCTTTTTCTAGTTTGTGCCATGACGATCACTTTTGGAGCTCTCCTGTTTTAACAGGTTGTTGCAGCTGGAGGACTAAAAATCCACAGGAAATCATCTATTTGAAGCGTGCTGATTTGCAGTGGCCTGTCTCTGAGACAGCACGTGGTCAGTTTTCTTTCTTTCCCCCATCCTGTGGAAGAGAACTTTATCCCCTGCAATGCTCCTTGACTCTGAATTTTGGGGAGGAGGATCCATGTGCAAGAAAAAATGGCCTTTGTGGGCAGGGCCTGACAGACAGTCACTGGGAGACCTCACACCTTCTGGTCTCCCTAAGCCTCTGTTCTCCACAAACAAGCTGGAGATGCAGGAATGTCCCCTGCAAAAGACCCGGTGATGAGGTGATGACGGGTGTGATCACAGCAGCGAGATACCCAAGGTCACAGCGCCCTGCCACAGACCTGAACTGAACTTGCCCACATTTTGCCTGTGAATCCAGACTCGCCCTCCAGTGTCAGTGCCACCAAGGCAAGGTCCCCTCTGATAACAGGTTATAAGAGATAAACGCCAGCCAAATATTGGCCCTCAACAAGGCAGACAAATTACACGTGACACATTGTATTGGACTAACAGTAAAAGGCCCATAGAAGGCTACCAGAGCTCTGCTTCGCATCTCACATGCTATGATTAATGACAGCCTTCAGAGCTCTGTACCAAGAGATCGGAGCCTTTTGCCCATAGAGGAAAATAGATGAATTGCAATTTCTTCTTCTGAGATGCTTCCCTCACCTTCCACCGTGGAAGTGCTATGATAAGACTGTAATACTTACCTTCCTCCATTTCTCTCGTTGTCTTAAGTGTCCAGGAAGAAGCATCAAAGTTTTGAAGTACAGAGGTACAATGTCCAGTTCTGCAGCACCAGCTGATTTGGCAGATCAGGCCATAAAACTAATGTTTGAGATGTTTATCCTGGGCTCCCAGAGCTCAGGAACACACATCCCTCTGTGCGTGAGAAACACCATTGATCCAGAGGCTGAACCCGCTGCTGCGTGTGCTTGCGGATCTCAGGAATAAGACTGTTAAGTCATGGGCATAAAAATAATAGGACACAACAGAGAGAGGTCGGGGAAATGGGTTCAGGATCACTGACCCAGAAGGATGAGGAAGATAATTGGATCTTATCTGCATCTCCTCTGAGCAAAATCCACCAGCCTGCCTGGACTGACGTAAGAGGTGAGGCTCATCTCCGGTCACTATGTCACTGTTTTACAGCCACTTCTTGCCTTCCAGGGTTGCCACCAGACCAGAGAAGGTGTAAGGCAGCCCAGGGCTAAGACCATTCTAATTACAGCCAAGGCTGGTCAGAGAGGTCCCTAAATGGCCTTGAAATAGGGGGAGTTTTAGTCATTGTCCTCCTAGGCACCAGGCTGGTCCTAATCCAGCCATCAAGCCTCCCAAGCTGGGAGAAGACTAGAGGAAGAAGAAACAATGTGAAAACCAGGTAACTGATTATGGAGGACAAGCAGTGAGAAAAGGGCAAGGGTGTGAGAATCAAGGATTGAAAATGGTTTGAGAGAGAACTGGAAGGGGACACGGAGCATGGCACCCAGTGAGGGGGCATCTTGAAGACCCTTTACCCTTATTCAGGTATAGGAACAGGAAAAAAAAAACAAAACAAAGCAAGGCTGAAAAATCCTACTGTGAATCCTCCCTCACTTTCCAAGTGACCTCAGCTGTCATTGGACATGCTCAGCACACATACAATGGAGAGCTGCTCTGCACGTGTGTTTTACTGGTCCAGAACTGGGGAAGTTCTTGGTGTCTTGGGCCCAGGCAGCTCTTCTCACCTCACCAGCAGGATGTGTAGGTGCCAGAAACAAGCCAGACCAAGCAAAGATGGAAGGCAACTGCCAAAGATGGACAGGCAACTGTCTCTCCTTTCCCTTCCTAGACCAGCAAGTGCATTCCCAGTGCCTTTTGTCCCTTTCTCCACCACTCTCTCCTCTGTGCTGCTTTGTTGCTTACTTGTTTCAGGATTTTTTCCAACCTGGTGTTGCTTTTGGGAGTGGGTTTCTTTGGGTGTGGGTTTCTTTGGGTTTGTTTGCTGCTGGCTGCTATTCCAGCGCTCAGGATGGGCAGGTCATGAGCCCGGTTCTTTGCATACATTAAAACAGGCCCAAGAGTGCTGGGGCTGCTTGTGCTTCTTGTTGCTCCCTCAGGCCCTTGGCTGAACAAACTGTTTCTCATCCATTTCTAGGGCGTTGTGTAGGGCTGTTCTCCCAACAAAGGGCAGTGATAGAAACACCAGCTGAGGTCTCAGAGCTCAGAGGATGCACAGACAGTTCTTTTGCCATTAAGAATTTATTTCTCCCTGTAGGAAGTGGGAAAGAAATTCCTTATACTAAGAGGCAGAAATGTTGAAATGAGCATCATCACCTACAAGAAAGCAGCTTTTACAGGCTGCGAGGAAAGCCCAGAAGTGCAGACCTTTCAGGAACGTCAGTTATTTAAGGCTCTGATCCTGAAGAGCAACCACTTGCAGGGAAGCCCTGCGGTACGGGCTTAGCTTTCCTCCTTATCTTTGAAGGCCAGTAGAGGCTTGCACACTATCTGCACCCAAGCACAGGACATTTTAGCAAGAACCATCTAGCTGGGTTGTTTCCAGAGAGTCTTAGCACGCAGCTCTCCTCCTCAGTAGGTGTCAGCAATTTTAGATGAATGCTCATACCCAAAGTTTTTGAAATTTAGGCTGGTGAATCATTATCCTCCTATGAGAAGAAGAGTGGAAAATAACAGAATAGGGCTGTAGCGGGGAGAGAACCTTTGTGATCTGATGTTACAAGCTGCAGTTCTCTCAGAGAAGGCACAAATGATTTAAACAAATGTGGGGGTTTATCCTACAATTTTTTTTTGTAAGAGAAGACACCGTTTAGTTCTGTGTACACAACGCTCGGTGCACGGTATTGATGTCCACGTTTTACTATTACATTTCAACAACAAAGAGCTGTAATACTTTTCCCTCTCACCTGTTTCTGAGCAAGCACTGGCGCTTCAGAGCTTGTTCTCCAAACAGGACAGCTGAAAGCTGAAGACCATGAGTGGGAGACACATCCCAGTATATCCCAGGAAAGCTTCTATTTCAGCAGGCTCAGGGCAAGGTACAGCAGATCTGGTGCTGCTCCCCTCTGAGCTGTGAGGACAGAAAAAAAGCCTCCCAAATTCCCTACAGAGCTGAGGAACACTACAGAAGTTCTCCAGCCTGGCTAAAGACTAAATTTACCCCCAGGTCAAAGTACCTCCTGGTCACATTGTATGAAAAAAATACAGCAGTTTATTAAATTTGTGACTTCTCTGCTTAAGTTGTTCTAAAGCAGACAGAAAACACCCAAAGAACTTGTGAAATCTTCCAACCACCGTCCGCTCTAACAGAAGAGAGACCACTCATGGGCTATGGCATCAACCGAGCTTTTATTAAATGAGGAAAATAAACCCAGACACTCGAGATTCCTCACGCTTTTTACACTCAGCATTTGATTTGTTGCAGACTAACTCAGGGCAACATCCCGGCAATCGAAGGTGGGGTGGTGCCTACTGGGCTGCACTGCTGCCCTTGGCTCTCACATTAGGTGACCACCAGCTGCTTTTCGGGCAGCCGGGAAAAATCCAGGAGTGGGTGCAAGCCTGGCCTATCTGCCTTAAATGTTTAAATCGCACAGCGCACCACAGAGAAATGTTGCATGTATTGCAAGATAGAGTTGATATCAAACGCACAAACCCCAGGACGATGCAGTAGCGCCGCACTGCAAAGCCCAGCAGACTGAAACGGGGGGTTATTAACATATTGGGAAGATTTTCTAATCCAGATCTTGCATAAGGGGAAACCAGGACACGGCAGTCGGTAGCTCCGGGCGGGGACTAGGGATGGATCCCACGGAGCCGAGTCTGGGAAACAAGTCCCTGGACGGGTCTCCGGGATTCCCGGCCCAAGATGGCCCTGCCAGGCGCCGAAGGCCGCCGAGGTGAAGCTCCCCGCTCGCGGGGCTTAGCCCCGACGGACACAGGGTACGGCACGGGCGCTCCAAAGGCGCTGCGCTGCTGCTGCCCCTCCCCCCGGCCGGCAGGCAGGCCCCGGCGAGAGGAGCCCAGCCGCGGCCCCCGGCGGGCTGCGAGGCCTCTCTGCCCTGCAGCCAGCGGGGCGGGGCTGTGGGGCGGCGAAGAGGGCACCAAGGCGCTGCGGCCGCCGCCAGAGCGAGGCCGGCTCGCTCGGCCCGATCCGCTCGGTCCAGGGCCCCACAAGACGCCAACGACGGCGGCAGCGGCGGTGCAGGTGCATGCGCACGCGCGGAACGTCGCGACTCGCGCGAGCCCGCCAGAGCGCGGCGCGTGCGTAGCACCGGCGACCGCCTCGCCAGGGCACGCGCGGAACCACCCCTCCCGCTCCCCCGCCACCGCCCTCGCGCGGGAGCGTAATGACGTCAGCGCCGCGCCCCTCCTCCCCTCCCGGCCTGCGCCGTAACGGCGGCGCCGGGCCCCGCCCCTCGCGATAAAAGCGGCGGCGGGCGGCGGGCGCCATTGTGCTGCGGAGCGGGCCGCGGCGGTGGCAGAGTGTGGGCCTGCAGCGCCGCACCCCTCTCGCCGCCTTTTTCTCTCTTTCTTCCCCCTCCCCTCTCTTTCTTCCCTCTTCTCCCTTCCTTTTCCTCCCTTCCTGCCGCGGACATGCCGCGCGTCTATATCGGCCGCCTGAGCTACCACGTCCGGGAGAAGGACATCCAGCGCTTCTTCAGCGGCTATGGCCGTCTGCTCGAGGTCGATCTCAAAAACGGGTGAGCGCCGTCCCGCGGCCTGAGGGCCGGCGCCGCACCGGACAGCGCCCCGCGCCCCCCCCTTCCACCCCCCCCACCCCCCCCCCCCCCCCCCCCGGGCGCCCCCGGGCCGGGGGGGCCCCCCGCCCCCCCCCCCCCCCCCGGCTTCACCCTTCAGCAGGGTTCCCCTCCAGCCCCCCAGCTCCTGGCTGCCCGGAGCCACGCTCCAGCCTCCCACGTCTGATGAAGATCCCTAAAAAAAAAAAAAGCCCTAATAAGTCAACCCCCAGCCCACTCGTGCCTCCTCCAGGTGCCAAAACCCTTCGCAAACCTGAGGTGGGGATGTTGCCAGAGCTCTGCCCACGCAGGGTGGGTCTGGTCTCAGCAAGCCCCTGCTGCAAGTAATGTCCAGGGCTGCGAGCAGGGAGGGAGGGAGCTCAGAGAAAGGGCTTGTCAAACAGCCTGGCTCTGGGAAATATTTAAATGCTTAAAATAGCTTTAAAAGGGCGGGGGAAGCAAAAAGCTCCTTCTAGTGCCGGCTTTTCCTCCAGTTACTGCTTTTTTCTTCTGGTTCTTGTTGGCATTTTGTGATTCGGGAGATGTTCTGTAATGAGAAGAATTAATTTGGAGCCCTCCAGCCCTGCGCATCTGAGGTGTTTCTGAAGGGGGAGGATTATCCCCAAAAGCCAAGGGAAAAGCACCAGAGCCGGGCAGAACCACACCTGAGGGTGGCAGGACTGGGAACCTCGCACCTACTGGTGCCCAGGGGAGCAGCACCCACTCTGGGGGGGCTGCCAGGATCCAGCAAACATTTCCGTGGGGGCAGCCCTGAGCTAGAAGGACAAACCTGAGTCCCCCAGGAGCAGCCGGTGCGGTGCCAACGCACCCGTGCTCACGTGGCAGAAGAGGGGCTGCCGGCAATGCCAGGGCTGCCAGCAGTGCCAGGGGATGTGCCACGCTCCTCCTCCTGCCACCTGCCACCTGCCACCGCTTGGGACATGTGGCAGTGGGGACGGCTGGGGAAGGGGAGACATCAGCCAGTGTCGGGGCTGTGCCCACTTGCGGCACTGGGGCTGCCCGTCCCCTGTGGCATGGGGACACTGGCACTTGCTGGTGGGGCCCAGGGGATTTTGGAGGCTGTGACAAGAGGCCAGGTGCTGGGCTGGTGTCAGCACATGTGAGCCGAGTCTGGCAGGTCTCAGCCCAGCGGGGAGATGGCCGAGGAGCAGGTGGGGCTCTCGGCCATGCCAAAGCACAATGGCATCAGTGCTGAGCGAGGGCGACAGGGAGACAGGGCTGGGAGACGATGAGAGGGGGTGTCCAGGCAGTCTGTGGTTCTCCAGCACGGTGTGCGTGGCGCAGGGACATGTGCCCGTGCAGGGCCCTGTGGGGTTTCAGCCCCAGGAAAAGGCTGATGAATAAATAACATACCAAAGGCAGCAGGGAGCTGCACGCGGGGAGGCTCCGGCTGTGCCCAGCACCCTGGTTCTTCCCTCTGGCCCCCACCTCAGGAGGGTCTCGGGGCTGTGAGTGCTCCCTGGGCTCACCCCTTGTCTCGCTTTCCAGAGGGTGGCCCCAAAAAGCTGCGCAGCAACATCCGGAGGAGCACAGAGACCGGCATCGCGGTGGAGATGAGGACCAGGGTCACCCGGCAAGGCAGCCGGGAGTCCACCGACGGCAGCACCAACAGCAACAGCTCCGACGGCACGTAAGGCATCGTGGGGGGGACGGGAGCTGGGATAAGATCCCCCCGGGAGCTGATGGCACCTTCCCTGTGCTCCTGGGGGACGGTGATTGAGACCCAGTGGAGGATGCTCCATTTTTGCTCTCCCTGGCGCAGATTCATCTTCCCCACGACCCGGCTGGGTCCCGAGAGCCAGTTCAGCGATTTCCTCGACGGGCTGGGGCCAGGCCAGCTGGTGGGGCGGCAAACGCTGGCCACCCCACCCATGGGTGAGTGCTGGCTGAGAGGGCTCCTGACCCGGGGCGGGGAGGGTCCCGAATCCAGCCCCACAGAGCAAGGGCTGCATCCTGCCTGGTGCAGGGCTGGGCAGTGCAGTGCAGGAGGCTGCTCCAGCCAGAGGGAAGGGGCTGCAGAAGAGGCGAAAGTGGCTCCAGGGGACAGGCTTGACCCTGGCAGCATCGCTCAGGTGCCGGGTCGGTGCATGGCTTGCAGATGCTTTGGCCTTTCCTGCTGCTCCCGCTGCCGGCTCCGCGAGGGGAGGGAACGTCCTGTGCAGGGCTCGGGGCAGGACACCCACCGGGGGAATCACAGAACGGTTTGGGTTGGAAGAGGCTGTAGAGATCATCTAGTCCAACCCCTCTGCTTTTTCCCGAGGCCTCTTCTGCCCCTCTGCTGCGCGCCAGCTCCTCCCAGCACCCCTCTGCAGAGGGGACCCAGCAAAACACCTTTTTGTTCCATTTCTCCCTTTGAAATCCAGAGTGGCTAGAAGGAAGCCGTGCCCCAAGTCTGAATTGCCAGCCAGTGCAGTGCCCCGTGTCCTGCTGAGGGGCTGGAGCTGCTGGGAATGGGGAGATCTGCCCCAGGAGGGGCCACAGTAACCGTTGTGCCCCGTCCTGCCCCACCAGTCCCTGCAGCACAGGGACCTGGTTCTGCTGGCCCCAGAAAACCCTGCAGTGGGAAGGAAGGGAAAGTTGGACCCTCTGGGTTTACCCACCTTTCCCAGGAAGGGACAACGTTGGCTTCCCTTGGGGTGAGGTCCCACGATGCCTGTGGCCTGTTGAATCCCCACGGCTCCCACCGTTCCCCCGCCGCAGCATCAGCTCGTTCCTCTCCCTCCGGCCGGTTCCTCGCGCAGCCCCCGGCGCTGGTCCTGACTTGCTGTTGAAATACCAAGTGTGTTTTGAGAACATCCAGGTTCATCTTGCTCCCATTAAACCCCGCTGGGACGTCAGCTCACCCCTTCCCCATCCCCACTTCCCTCCCCGGGGGCACAAGGCAGCGAGCGACGGGGACCCGCCGGCCACGGGACATACGTACGTACGAGCAGGACAGCGTAAGTGGGAGAACAACTTATCACCGACCTCAGGAGGTGCCCGGCCACGTTTTCTCCTGCAGATGCCCCTCCACAGGGAGTGGGGAAGGACCCAGTGAAGTGCCCCAGGGTGCTGGCTTCTAGCTGAGGGCATCACCTGGCCAAGGCACAGCCCCGGTTAGCCCTGGCCCCTTTTTCCATCATGAGGGGAAAAAAAGTCCCCCTGGAAAGCTGAAATGGGATGGAGCTGGCAGGGAGGGCTGGGAGGAGGGGGGCTCCCAACCCATTTTCTCCTCGCTGCTCAAATCCAAGCATCTTCACATCCGCTCGGCTTTGTCCTTCCTCCACATTCACGATAAATCACGTGCCCGATGGTGGGATGCTCGAGGTGCTTGAGCACTGAGTGCTGAGGATGGGGCATCCCCCACCTGCTTTTTGGCAGCACCAAAAGGGAGAGCTGGTGGGGACTGGACCAGCCCAGGGCTGCGGTGGTCCCCGGTGGGAGGTGGCTGTCGGGGACGGTGCTGAGCCCTTCTTGTCCCCCCACTTAGGCGATGTCCACGTCGGCATGGCTGACCGCAACGGGCAGCTGGAGGTGGAGGTGATCCAGGCGAGGGGACTTATCCCGAAGATGGGCTCCAAGTCCATCCCTGGTAGGTAACTGGGGAGGGAAAGGGGTCAGGTTTGGAAGGGAAGTAATGGGGACGGGTGCTGTGCCAGGACCACCACAGGAGCCCGCTCCGAGCCCGTGCTTCTCGCCCTTTTCCACCACAGCCACCTATGTGAAAGTTTACCTGTTGGAGAACGGCGTCTGCCTGGCCAAGAAGAAGACCAAGGCAGTGAAGAAAACCTGCGACCCGTCGTACCAGCAGCCTCTGCTCTTCGAGGAGAGTCCCCAGGGCAAAGTTCTGCAGGTGATGTACTCCCTGCACAGATACCTGGGGACAGGGAGGGATTAGGGGAGCAAGGACAGAGGAGCAAAGGAGGCTCAGGGGAGACCTCCTGGCTCTCAACAGCTCCCTGACAGGAGGTTGGAGCCAGGGTTGGGCTCTGCTCCCAAGGAATGAGCAACAGGACAAGAGGAACCGGCTTAAAGTTGCACCAGGTGAAATTTAGGTTGGAGCTGAGGAACAATTTCTTCACCTCGAGGGTTGTCCAGGGCTGTCCCAGGCTGCCCAGGGCAGGGGCAGAGTCCCTGTGATCCCTGGAGGGGTTTCCAAGCCCCCCGTGGAGCTGTGGTGCTGAGGGCCAGGGGTCAGTGGTGCCCTGGCAGTGCTGGGGGAACAGTTGGACTCCATCATCTTAAAGGTCTCTTCCAACCCAAATGATGCTGTGATTTTTATGACAGGACATAGAAACCAGTGTCCTCACTGCTGTCCTTCAGACCACAGCCTCCCTACCCCCCTCTCAGCAGGTCCTTTCCCTCCAGGATGAGTTTGCTGAGATTCCCCCCAAATCCCACCGGGTGAGCAGAGCAGCTCCCCCAACACCTTCTCCGCCCGCAGGTGATCGTCTGGGGAGATTATGGGCGCATGGACCACAAGTGCTTCATGGGGATGGCCCAGATCGTCTTGGAGGAGCTTGATCTCTCCAGTGCGGTCACAGGCTGGTACAAACTCTTCCCCACCTCCTCGCTGGCCGATTCCAGCATCGGACCTCTGACACGCCGCCTCTCCCAGTCCTCCCTGGAGAGCTCCACCAGCCCCTCCTGCCCGTAGGCAGCAGGTTGGTGGGAAGAGGCTGGGAGGGGAAAGGAGATATCCTGACCTACCAAAACTGTCCGTGGATAGCTGTAAATATCTTTTTTTTTTTTTTTTTTCTTTTTTTTTTTTTTATTTTTTTTTAATTCCCTTCCCCAACCCCCCCTGCTCTCCACGTGCCGCGCCCCACGCACCTCGGGGATGGCGGAGGGGGAGCGAAGGCTGCGTGGTTTGAAGCAGGGGGAAGGAGAAGCAAAACCAAACCAACCACCCCCACCCCCTGCGAGGCAGAGCAGGGGCTGCTGCCCGGCCCCGGCACCCTTCCCGCACCTCATCCCGGGGAGGAATCGCCGCCTTTCCCTCCTGCCCACCCGGCAACAGCAGCTCGGGCCGGTTCATGTTCAGCAGCATGTTGACCAGGTTTCTTTTCCTTCAATTTTGTTTCCTCACCTCTGAGGAAAAAGTAGCTTTTCAGAGGAAGAAAAAAACAAAACAAAAACAAAACACCCAAACAAACACTCGGAAAGAGAGGGGAAAAAAAAAAAAAAAATCCAACTCAGCACTATTTTTTTGTTGTTTTCCAAGGAATGTAGCATCTTCTCTTATGTAGCTTGCCACGTGCTAACGCCACACTCACTCTCTGCAATATCTGAGACTCCGGCTTGACCGGAAACATCTGCCAGGCACTTCCCGTTTGTTCGTTTTCCGACACGAATCCTGCGACACCGAGCAAGCACTTCTGGTGGTCATGCTTAGGTTTGGTTTAGGGTTTGTTTTTTTTTCCTGAGATTGTTTTGGTTGGGTTTTTTTTTTTTTTTAGTTTTGTTTGGTTTTTTTGTTTGTTTGGCTTTTTTTTTTCCTCCGGTAGCATGTAGCCTGTGACCAGTGCCATTGCCAAAGCCAGAGAGAACAGGAAAAGGTGCACTCACCTCACCTAAGCGTACGCTGGTCTTATCCTCGTGTTTCACCACCGACCGTGGGCTTGTACGGCCAAAGCAAGACCCAAAATATAAACTCTGTGATGCCTCACGTGAAAATTCGAGGCAGGAGAAGGTGACCCAAGGGAGCAGGGATACCGTGATGCTGCCTGAGCGGCTGCCTCCAGCCCCTTCCTCCTGGGAGGTCCATCTCAAGGTCTGGGAGGCTTCTCTTGAGGTCCAGGGTACTCTCCTCCGGTCCAGGAGACTCTCCTTGAGATGCAGGGTGCTCTCCTTAGGTCTGGGAAGCTCTCCTGGATCCTTGACTTCCAAGGAGGAGCAGAGGGTTTGCCAGACCCCACGGCAGGATGCACCTTTCTCTAACTCTCGACTTGTTGGCACGCTACAGGGGAACATCTCAACAGCATCTTCCGCTGATCTGGAACGTGAGGGACTGAGAGGTTGTGAACAAAGGACTAGATGCTTTGAATTTATTATCAGGATGAGTGTTTTGGGTTTTTTTGTTTGTATGTTTTGTTTGTTTGTTTTTAAAGCAGCATTTTGGTTCCCCTCTGAGGGACCAGTTCTTGTAGCAAAACCGAGAACTACGGAAGCTTTTTTTTTTGAAGGTGCCTAATGAAATTTGCTGAAAATACTCAGGGGAGACACCACTAGAAACTCTGGTTTCTTCATAAAATATACTGAACACAATGACTGTCCTGAAGGATCAGTTTCCAAAAGAGAGGGAAAAACAAAACAAAACAAAAACCACACACACCAAAAGATGAGCAGTCCCGAGACTGGAAAAGGACAAAAGGTTAATGGGGAATTTTTACCCACCAGATGGCTCTGACCTTCAGTCTTTAACACAAATCAACCCGCAGCACAGTTGGGATTTTTTACAATTATTTATTGGCAAAGCAGAGAATTTCCCAATGCGCAGAGCACAACAAAACCGACCCGTGGTTCTCCTGGTGATGCCAGGAAGGACAAACCAGCTCGGACCTATTGCCACCATGGAACAAAACCAAACCTGGAGAAGGATGAGACTGTTGGAATGAAGCTGCTCCCTCCAGAAACCCCAACACTGGAGGTCAGCAGAACTCTGCTGGTTTACCCAACGCTGCCACGATTTTAGCGACATCACATCAAGGAATTTCAGCTGCTATTGTGGACCTTGGATCTTTAATGAGTCAAAAGCTCTGAGAGAAGAATAGTCTGGATGCTGCTGACCGGGGATGGAGAGGGGTCTGCTTCAAGACCCCAACGCCTGCCTCCTAAAAGATTAAATCCTCGTCTGCCAGAGCGGCAAGCGCTCGGTGGAGCGACGCGCGCCGATCTCCGAGCTCGTGCCGAACGGCGACGCGTAGAGCTGAGGGAGGCACTAACAGTCTCCAGTGGTCTGAGGAAGCAAACACGGTGCCCTGGGTACTGAAACAGGAATAAACAATGGCTTGAACGTGATGTTCCTTCCAGAGCATGAAGCAGTTATATGAGGTCAACGGCGCCCGGAGTTTTGACTGTACGTGAGGGAAGGCATCTTAAGAGGAAAAGCTTTCTGCTCCTTCAAGCTAACATGATTTGCTTTTGCTTTACCGACTCTATTTCAACAGAAAAATGACAAATCTACCTGTGGTAGGACAAAACCCACGTTCACGTGGGCAGAGCAGGGAGCTCTGCAGGTATCCTCTGCTCGCTGGGGTGGACACAGCATCCCACCCCCTTTCCCTCCCAGCACAGAGCTCACTGCCTACAAGTTTCTCCAGTGAGCTGCAGAATTTTACTGCTCCCCCCCTCCACGTCATGCTCTTCTTGGGGAGAGAAGAGAAGCAGGTGAAGAGCAGCAGGAGCACCGGGACAGCCGGACACGCACCTACAGCAGCAGATCCCTGAGCTCTAGCAAAAGGCTCACTGAAAAAACCTGGCACTTACTCACTGGACTAACTGAAATCCATCAAGACCTTAACCTCTGCACTTCCAGCACTACACGTCCAGTCCTCCCAGGGAGCTGGGACTCGCTTCTCTGCGGAAGCATCTGGGACAGGACCCCCCTCACAATGGTGTGGAAGAATCAGAAGGGGAGAAGGGACTGACAGTGCACCATCAGCTCCTCCTCGTTTCCGAACACGGGACACCACGTGCCAGACATTTTCCCTCCTTGAACAACAAGAACAAGAAAGCCAAGACGCCCAGTTGCTTTCTACACACAGCACACCAGAAAACCCACAAGCTTCTGGACTCCAGTTTGCTTTTTTTTTTTCCTGGGGGAATGTTTTCTTGTAAAGGGCATTTTGTTTTTTAATGTACTATATGATGTGCAGAAGGTGGCTGCACGGAGGACTAGGTATTATGTGATAGATTATTTCCTCCACCTTCCAACAGGAAAGGAAATTCAAACCATTTGACTTTCCAGAATTTTTCCTTTAGAAATAATATTCAACTGAATCAGCTCTGCAGCCTGTTTTATACCCAGCACCCCCAGCAGTAAGTAGCACCCACCTGAGACACAGAAGACCTTACAGGAGATGCTGGCATCCAAATCAAGGCACCCTACTTGAGTACCAAGGATGGATTTTGCCAAAATAGCCTTGAAATGGTCCTTAAACATCCCCTAGTAAAATGTAGTCACGGCCACACAGCAAAGCACAGAAAAGACTGCAGGATCTCACACCCAGGCCTGAGTTCTCCCTGGGTTTTCTACAAGCCTGGAATGGGCTTGATCTGCCAAAGTTGAGTGAAAATTTTCTAGGGCATCAGAAGGTGGGTCAGGCTCCTTGGCTCAGAAATGAGCTCCTGTTTCATCAGTGTCATGGGATGTCGAAGGCACGGGGAGAGGAGATTCAGACAGTTTTCCAGAAATCAAGTGAGGTGCAGAACTAATTACCTGGCCAGCAATCAGAAGACTAAACCTATGAAGTGGCTTTGGAAAACGCCCCAGAGCAACCGAGATGGTGGGAAACGTTCCCTCCGCAGCCACCTCTTCCAGCTCTTGAAACCTCCAGAAGCACTTCCAGCTGTAGCTCTTGCTTGCAAATCCAAGACCAGCAATTCCCCCAGGAGCGGGATCAGGATTCCCCTCGCCGACAAGGAATCGCTTCTGGTCGCTGTCTCCCGCGACTGCTCCAGCAGCGATGACTCGAGGAGTCGAGCCTGCGTTTGTAGGTGCTCGTGTGCACCGAGCGCCTTGAAACCCTTTCAGCTTCTCCAAGTGGGCTTTGCAGGTGCCCGGCAGCGGTGAGTGTGATTTCAGGGGCTTTACTCATGTGAGACCATTTATAAAACCACCGGTGATGGTTTTTCAGGCGTAAAGAACCCACCTTGTTTTCTTCCAGTTGACTCAGACACTTCTGCCCAGATTGATGTGAAACGCTTGGACAATGCACATCTGCAAACCTCCTCAAGGGTGTGCATTCGGCTACCGGTCTGGAAAACAACCGCATTTTAAAGGTCAGGGAACAGCGTTCAGGCACCGCTCTTCTCGATGGCTGGATTCAAAGTCTAAATGGGTTTTGCATCACAGATGGAAAAAAGATATTAAGAGCTTTCTCTGCTTTCCTTTGGGTTTTTCACACTTCCAGACAGGTCTGTGAAATGACCTTCAGTAAAAATGAGGTTCACATCCCACCATGGGCCAAAGGCAGGAGGACCTGCTGCGGCGTTTCCCTAGCAAAGCTGTTTCAACTGGAAGTCTTCCTTCTACTTCACGTTCACAAGCATAGAAACCACCCCAAACCTTGGCTGGTTGTTAGAGGTGCAAGAGTTTTGTTTATGAGCTAAAAAGAAGGTTGAAAGGCTGCAGAAAAGGCTTGCTATAAAAGAAGAAAAAAAAAAAGAAAAGAAAAAAAGGAGAAAAAAGGAAAAAAAAAAGAAGGAGAAAAAAGGAAAAA
>JANHGN010011464.1:11210-24527 GCA_024605025.1 Megaceryle maxima | reverse complement strand
TCTTTCTTTCTTTCTTTCTTTCTTTCTTTCTTTCTTTCTTTCTTTCTTTCCTTCTTTCCTTCTTTCCTTCTTTCCTTTCTTTCTTTCTTTACTTCTTTGATGAATTACCACAGGCTGTGCCAGGCACTGAGCAACCTATTGACATTGCTTTCTTGAAGAAATACCATCTCTGGATCCTGAATCCTAGCAAATTGAAATTATGATGGTGAGTTGGTAATAGCTGAAATACCAATTTGGTGTTACAATTTGCAAGCCATGTTACAAGGCCACGGGGAAGAATGACTGATGCTTGTAGGTCAAGGAAAATGTGTGTCAAAGACCTAACTGAGGGTCACCACCATCATTTCTGGACAATGTGTGAGGGTAAGACGGGGGCTGAATGGATCATCCTGAATTCATCACATCCTTTTGTCAATATCTGTCTTAGAGAAGTAAAGGGACCCATAATCCTCTTTGCAGCCACCTCATTTATTATTTTTTATAGGCCATTTCTTTCCAACTCTTTACTGATTTTAACTTCTTGGCTGCAGCTTCTGCTGCAGCACTCCTGCTTCCCCCTCAAGGACAACCCTGCTAGAAATATTGTCTCTTATGGTCACCTGAAACAGAGCCTTAAATTCATACAGACTAACTGTGAAAGTTCTGGCTGCTCATCTAACTTCATCCTCTGCCCAAGGATTAGTGCTCCTTCCTTGCCCTTTTCCTCTGCTCCTTATTATCCTACTTACCCTTTTCCATGGCACAAATTTAATCTTAGTTTTCCAACCTGCATCTGGCACCACAGTGTGAAATTTTATAAGCTGCCTAAAAGACAGCACTCGACATTGAAACTGAACCTTACTTTTGCTGTCATTATCAACAGACATGTTACCCTTCACTTCACTGTCTCCTGTCTATCAATTAATTTTTGTCTAAATTCAATCAGAGGTTAAAAGCACATCCTTCAAAAGGTTCTGTATGTCCTGCCTCTGCTTCTGCAATGCTTGCTAGATCTGTCTTCTCATTTCTCTGCTCTATTGCTATCTTTTCCCAATGTAGTGGTCATCCCAACTCTGAACACCTGATGGATCCTCCCACCAACAGATGGTTCAGGAAGAAAAGCCCTGTTTCTTTGCTCTGCTCAGCCCCATACATCAGTTAAATAACTGTTGTTTTCCCTGCCTTGTTTACATTATCTTTTTTGTCCTTTGGAGACAACCCTGAAATAAATTTCTGCTGCATCAAACTCACCCGCAGCAAATTAAATATACATGAAAACAATGTAGCTGCTTTTCAGTCTTGTGGGCACTTCTCATGTCTCATGACTCCCAAGTCTGTAGGGAAAAAAAAAGATTGAAAAATCACAAACAAAAATCCTTACACAATCTTCAAGTTCTTCCATCTGTTGGAATGAGTTTTGTGGGCCTGGTGCCCACACTCCTTGTTCCACCTGGGCATCTCTGCTGTACCATCAGCTATGAAGGGCTTTACCTTGGACATCTGCTTGGCAAATGCTGGGACTCCAGCAAAAGTAGCCTGTGCGTGGAGGATTTGTCTGTTCCTGCAGTGGCCTTGGGGTGCTGCTGCAATGTCTGAGAAGTGGCATGTGAGACCCTGCATGCTTCATTGACCCCAGTTAGCTGCATCATGGACCAAAAGTGAATCAAACCCTATGTTACAGATGTAGCTGTCAGCTGGGGATACTCTTCAGACATCTCATGAGTGACTTACCCTATGGGGTAGACCTCAGTTGCATCTGGTCCAGTGATCATATCTGATAGAGAGATGTGGCATAGTCCACTGTTATGTTTGTATAAAACATGGGTGAAGCTTTATGTGAAATAAAACCTTCTGATTAAAGAGGTAACGCACACTGAGTTTCAGAAGTATCTTTGGTTTTGATCAGGTAGGAAGAGAAGTGTTTCAACTGGTGATGAGCAGATTAGCAGATTTCTAATACTCAAGCTGAGATGACTATGTCTAGTTTGCTGAAAAGAAAGCAACAGACATGCAATGGCAATTAATAGGCAAGAAAAGATCCAAAATGAAGGATCATCATCTTTCATTTAAGAAAGAAAAGGTTCAAAATCTTGTGGGGAGAGAAATTTGATTTTTAACACATCCTTAAAATGTGTTTAAAGGAACATACTATGAAAGGTAACATTCTTCCTGAGCCAAGATCCCCTTCCATAACCCCAACCTGAGAATGCAGTTATTTGAAGGCTGGATCCTCAGTCAAGAGAATATGAATTTCTAACAGTCTCTCAGATGCCTCATAATGGGTGAGAAGAACTTTAGAGACAAGATAAATAATGACCAAAGATCTGTGTGCATTTTCCATTTCCTTTTGGGACTTTGACTTTTGAAAATTTTGCAACCACCTATTCTAAATTTTGTAGGCAAACATTTTTCTTCCCTTTTACTTTAGGCTGGTTTGAATTAAGAATGTTTTCATGGTAAATAGCTAACTACTTCATCCCATAGGTGCAGCTAACCTTAAAATCAGTTTACCGAGATACTCTTGTGATGCCCAGCATTTATTTTTTTTTTTTTAATTTTTCTAGAACTTGTCAGATAGGGGTTTAAGTGAGAGAAGCATTTCTGGTGACTGGGGCTAGTGGGAATCAGTAGAATAGTGGAGGAGAATGTTTAACAGTTTGGATGTCAAGGTACTTCCTAACTCTGAATGAAAAGTTTCTTTAAACATTGAGTTTCGTAAAATGAAAAGCATGCAGCATGGTGACAAGCAGTAGGAAAATGATCTGTTATAAATATTTGAACTCTTGTTGAGGTTTGTTTTCTTCTATGTCCTCCCTGGAATAGCTAAAACTAACATCTCTATTGAGCTTAAAGAACGGGGTCAATAAACTATTGAACACAGAGCACTTGTCACCTAGAGGAATGAATAATTAATGTAGCCTCACTAATCGGATATCAAAGGGAAGGAAATCTAATAGCAAATATGCCTATGTATAAGGGGAAAAAAGACAATAATAACATCCTATCAGATCTGCTTAAGTGGTTCACACACATGAACCTGAGCTGAGGGTGCAAGCTGAAATGCCTAGTGAAAATTGACTGAAAAAACAGAATTTTTTATTTATTTTTTATTTCTGGGAAAAGAAGTGAGATGAAAGCAGAAAAGATGTTTGAGCCTGTTCAAAAGGAAGCAAGGAAAGTATTTCCAGCTGAAGATTTTGGACTTAGAGATGAAATCACTGCTGCTAAGCTTGGCTATTCTCTAAGGTAATGAAAGATTCAGGCTTGTTGTATTTCTGTAACTTCTTCAGTATATCCTGCCTCTGAATATAACTTATGCAAATCTAGAGGTAGAAATCCATTTCATTTTCTATTCACACTGTCAGAATATTTCTTTTTAATAGTTCTTTATTAAAATGTAAGAAAAAATATATATTCTGAAGACATTCCTAGAAACATTTTTAAAGGGAGGTGTTGTAGTCTAAATGTTCAAAATTACTCTAGTGCCAGCACAATCTACAAAGACAGTGTGGAAAAAGCAGGGTAAAAATGGAAACAGGAATTGGTGAATAGGAAGTGTAAGCACAAGAACATTTTTGGAGATCACTGAGGTCTCCAGAAGCTGCAGTGAAATTTATTCAAGTTTCTGTTTTGGGAAACAACTAAAAAACTGTGCTTGCTATCAGAGATAGAAGTGTGGAAAAGATGGGGAACTAACAGTATAAAGGAAAAAATACTCTAGGAGACTGTATATACTTCCGTCTTATCTTACTGTATGTAGTTTAAAGCCTTTTCTCCATGAGAAAGTTGTGCCAGTCTGTTTAGTTATGCAGTTTGAAATAAATACAACAGACATTTCTGTTTGAGCTTAAACCAACCTCTTTTATTTTTAATTCAGAACAATGAAAAACTTGTGTATGCTATACTAAGTAAAAAGGTCTACACAAGAATTTACATTAAACTAGACTGGTTTAAAACCTGGCTTAAATTAAATCAGTGTGTTGTCTTTCTGTTGTATAGAAGGCTTTCAGCATATGAACTGTCCATATCAGAAACAAACCTGATAAAAGTATTTCACTGCCGAGGAGGCACAGCTAAAGTTTCACAATTTTTCAGAGAAGAACTTTGAAAAAGAAGCTAGCATTTAGTAAAGCTGACTGCCTCAGAAAAAAAAAAAAAACCAGCATGAAATCAGATCACAAAATCAAGAATTAAAGACATTGAAAGACAGAAAGGCCTGTTTAATAAATGGCATTAAGGAAAACCAAGATCATTAATACAGGCAGAGAAACACCATATTTAGCTTCGTGAAGAAACTAGTTGACAAATACAGAGACTTTAAAGCATGTCATGTTTAACACTCCAAAAGATGAAGGAAGACTTAGTGACAAGTCTTTGTTTTTAACAGATTGAAGCAAAGCTTCTGGGTTTGTTTTTGTAGACAAAGAGGAGCCCACAGAAAGTCACGTTCACCCCTGCTCTGTTCAGCATGTAAGAGAACTGCAATCTAGACTTCAAGAAAATCAATGTCGCATTCTGCTGCAAGGTGGGTGGATCATTGAAAATCTGTTGTAGAAGAAGGAAACAGGACTCCTTTCTCAACAGGTTGACATGGAGATTTTCTCTTCTCCAGCAGTTCACATACCTTTGTATAAACATAGTAATCAGCAGAAGGGAGTCTGGGTAGAAGGCCAATTGTATAGATCTAGGAAATAATGCAAAGTGCAGAATTTGAAAAGAAATAAAGGGCAAATTTTGCAATAATTTTACTGAAAAATTTCCTCTTTTTTCAACCACCTGTATGTTGTAATGAGGTGACCATGAGAGAAATATGAAAAGGTAAAGCATGTGGGATTCTTTCAGTAACACAGATTGGCAGTGAAGGGTAAAAAAGCAACTCTGGTAATAAATGTAAGCTAGGAAAAGAAAGAAGGCATAGCTGAGAAATAAGAGAATCCATGGACTAAAAATACCTAGTGGTAGTAGTAGGAGACCATTACATGGCTGACTGCAGACTAATTGGATTTGTTCAGCCATTGTGAAAATGGATACAGATGGGATGCACAAGTTTGGAAATATCCTACTGTTAAAAAGAAAATAAAGCAAATGTTACATGATAAGCCATTACCTAAGACGATGTTGGAGGGAACTCAGAAGACCATATGTCTAAAATACTCTTTTCTGCTTTAGCAGCTCTTTTAATTAATTTTTACTGATTTTTTTTTTTTTCCCATCAAAAGGAAATGTAGGATGGTGATTGAGGGGAAAAAAGGAGGAGGCAGATCTTAGCCAGTGAGATAAGTTTTCTTAGTCTGCCACTGCCTGAGGTAACATTACACTTCCTTGCTTGAAAGAGAACTTAGTTTTGTGAAAATCTGTTAGACTCGGTTGCAGAGCTTCAGTGGCACAATGAGTATTTTGCATTTTCTTCACTGCTGTGATATAAGTTCTTACTGTGATGCCTTCGAAGGCCCTGTCCAGACTTTACAAGCTTTTTACAAGTAGAAACAGCTGGAAAAACAGCTGGTATCAAAGTTATCAATTCCTCAGAGATCTGAATACATTTCAGATTAAAAGGGAGAAAAAGAAAAGCCCAGACCAATCTTTCATATCTGGTTTTCATATACTGATAGTACCCCTAGCGCCAACTGGTGTTAATCCTGACTGCAGGATTTTATTGCATGGTTCCTGGAAAGTTACACTGGGTCCCAGCAAATTTTGTATTGGTCAGAGGGAAAACATAAAGCATAATACCCATTTCCAGCTGCATAAACAACACAGTGGAGTTTTATTCTCAAAACAGTGGGAGAAGGTTGATGTATGCCAGGGAGGAAATCTTTCTTGCCTGTTAGTGTCCATCATTTCTCCCAGTTCAGACCAATTTACCAGTCAGAGACACTGGGCAGCCTTTGGGCACATCATTCTCTGCAGCTGAACTGGGACACGTGTTACCCTTTGTTACAGAAATCCTAAGATGCACTTGGCAGCACGTTCCTCTGAGCAGGGTGACTGTTACATTTAGCGTGAGTCTGTTTGAGAGCAATTCCCACCTCTGCACCCCAGGTAAATCAGCTTTACATGCACTTTTGTGTTTATTTGTCTTTTAGAAACACCCTGACACAAACATAGTTGTTTTGTTGTGGTTGTTTCAAAATGCTTTGAGGCTGCTGGATAAAAGCAGAAAGAAAATGTAAAAGGCATTTTGTGGATAGATTTAAGTCTGAAGATTAAGATACTGCTGTGTGGTGAGAAACATTAGGACATTCATGGTACTTTAGGCTCTGTCAGTTACCCAAATAAAAAGTCTAAAGCACAGGCCCCTGATATCTGGTAATTTAACACAAATTTTCATGCATTTTTGCTAAATTGCTACAAACTTATGCAAGCCACGTTAATTAGATAAGCCTGTGGAAGTCTGTATTGCAGCAGGAAGAACCTATAAGACAGGACCTTACAGCCTTTGATGAAAACTCTAGAAAACCACAGGAAAGATTAAAATGATACCAAAAAACTCAGAAAATTGTAGGGGGAGGTGGAAATAGACCTTGGAAAGAAAGGAACCATAGGTAGAGGAAGACATAGCTGGTGCTAATAGTTTCAGCATCATTTAGAAGAAAAAGGAGGTGAGGCAGAGCAGTATACACCAAAGAACTGCCTGAAGCTTCACAAGTCAGAGGAAAAGCTCACACACTTGCTGCTAATAATCCATGTTTCTCAGGTTTAGCTGACAGCAACGAGGAGACTGAAAAAGCACTCCTGCAAGTTTGGAGAGCATTTCTAGTAACTCTATGACAGCCAGTTATTAAATATTTCAATCAGTTAAATGCAAGTGTTCGGTTCTAAGTCAGAGAAAATCCACAAGTGCATCAAAGATGCACGACGATTTTGGTAGGAGGCCTTCCAAGGAAAGGACCCAAAAAGCAATTACCTGAGATGTTATATCTAAGCATCTGTCAGCCATGTCTGAAAACTGTATGCTTAAGCTGGTGTGACAAAGCCATTGCCCAAACATCTGGCCTGTGGCTGCAAAGGAGAGGCTCTAATCAGTATTCACTGACATGTGTCCTATGGACTCCCAGCCTCGAGGCCTTTGTGTGTTCTCCCCATCTAAGCCTACAACAGACTAAGCAGAGATGCCTAAAACAGGATAAGTTTCTCACAGTGTCACTAAAACCATGGCTCATCTGGCTGAGGGAGAGCAGAGATTCCCAGCAGGCAGGCTGGAAGGTGGAGGTTGCTCAGCAGAGAGAAGTACAAAACATGTTACAGGAGTGTTGCACAAGCAGCCACTGTTAACACTGTAATCTTCCCTAGTGTTTTATCATTTATCTAAAATCCTTGTGGTCAAGATTTATACATTTAAAGGAACCTCTTACTTGTTTCCCTTTACTGTGAGTCACTTTAGCTGGCGATAATTTTATTGTGTCTTTTTTGCCCTGGAACAATGTGGTGGTGTGCTGGTCAGCCATGTCCAATTTAAGAGCAGATTCTTCCCTTGTGTCTAGATTAATTATTGCCTTTTCTTTGCACCATCAATCACAGCCCAAAATTACTACCTGCTGGCTGTGCTGGGGCTGCTGGTTTCTCTCAGGGGTTGCTGAAGTTTATCTGCTGGTGACCAGGCTTGAATGATAGCACCCAATGTTTGTTATCTGGGTTAAAGCTCCTCTGCAAATGGTGGGTAGCTACTGTCTCCCTGAACTAGGAAGCTCATCTCTGTTCCCTTATTGTCTCTGCTAATGCAGTTAGATTGTCCTTGCAGCCTCCCTAGCTGACCCAGGACATCTGGAGCTGCAGTGAGCAGTCAGTCTTCTCCCTCACAGTATTTAATGGCTGATTATGTAATGTTTCCTTCATCACATGCTGCATATATGTTCAGATCAAATCAAATGGGCATTCAAGGCTCTGAATGTTTCAATGAGTGAATCATCCTCTCGACTATCATGCAATCCTTTCATGAGTTAATTTTATTGGTTGGGAGATGTCATTAGGAAGAAGATCCAGAGTAGCAGGATTCACTGTGTGACTGAAATAATGTCCGGGCAGAAGTTGCCCAGAGGTTTGACATGGTAGCAGCTTTAACTTAAAGTACAAGCCTGATAGTACATTCTTGCCTGAGTCCAGAAGTTTATTTGATGTTGATGATGGCTTCTGGCAGTCATGATAAATGGTAACTTGTGGTCAGGCCAGGATGCCTCCCTGCTGCACATAGCTTCATCAGTTTGTGATATTAACTAAAAATTCACTCTTCATGTTAAAAAATAATTTGTATCTTTTCTCATTACCCTTTTGACATTTGATATATTTAGAGTATTTTAATATTTCTTTGTTGTGCTTAATCACCCCTCAACAACTAACATTTAGAGATCTTCAGGGACTTGTCTCTCTTCAGAGGAAACTGACCAGCTGCATTTTTTAACATAGTACTACAGTCTCACAGTATTTAATTAAATAATTAATTAATTTACATTTTGAAAATATAAATGGGCCTTTTGCTCTCAAATTATTCTGCTAAATAGTTATTATCTAGCAAAGCAGTTATATAGTTGGTACATTTTATTTCAGAAAATTCTTTATGGTAATTGCCCTACCTGATTTCAAGATGTAGTATATACTCTGTCTTAGTCTTCTTCACATCTTGCCAAACATTTTTCTTATTTTCATGACATTTCCTACTATATATATGTCCTGATACTTGGGTCATATATCTGGTAAATTGATCAGAAGCTTTGAGTGGCGTGACTTAGTTGGCACCAGTCCTTAGGTAATACAAACAGTATCTTTCAAGTGAGACAGGTTTTAGGAGGGGGTCCTGAAATCATTATTCCTATTGTAAAGCATCAGCTTTTAGCAAGACAGGCTCTTCATACTGTATGGAAAATTAACGAATGAGAAATAGAACCAAACAGCTGAGGATTAGTTTGATACGCACGGCATGGCAAATTCCAACAGGTTAGAAAGAAGAGCAGCAGGGTGGAGTCTCGTTTAGTTCTCTTCACCATGATATATGAGGTAGCCTTAAGCAAATCACTAAAGAATAATTCTGTGGAGAGAATCAGTAATGTGCCATATTGCTTGATGTCAAAGCTCTTAAGTTTGAGGTATGCAGTCACCTGAGTGGAAGCACTTATTAGGAAATAGAAATAAAGGTTTCACGTCCTCCAGTGTTTGAGGAAGATTCAAATCCACATCAGTGGTTTTCTAGAAGAATCTGCCCAACACTGAACAATTCATTGTCCTATTGGAAGGGAGTAGGAAAGACTACTCCTTCTGGGATATGCTCTCAGCTGTACTGGCTGGAGCACACTTAACCTAAGGATTCATATTATATTTAGAGACAATTGCCCAGCTGCAGTGACGTCTCTACCAATACACTAAACAGGGCTAAAGAGTATTCTGCAGCCCTGAACTTTGTAGACCTGGTCTGGCTTCGCCTCACTTAGCCTGAGTGCATCCATGACATAGCAACTAGCCTCAGGTCTCCTCCATGGGGTGCCCCTGTAGCTCCAGGATGTAAATATTATGTTTTTCTGCCTAACTTTTCACTGATAGTTTCTGAAACAATGAGAGCACTGTAACACAGCTTGTCACTGCTGAAATAGAAAGTATGTGTTGTGTGCATTATGGTGCAGCATGACAGCATAGAAAAATATTTGAGATTGAAGTCACCTATATTTGCACTGAAGGACAGTGCAGGCCATGCAAAAGTTGTAGTTTAATCTGTGCTGCCTAGTGTTCTGGGGCTTTGCTTCAGCTGTCTCAGAGGCTGTGGGTAGGCGTAGGCAAACCCATGTGTGAGGAGCATGCTAACAGTGAGGCAGTAAGAACAGAATAAAGTGGTCACAGGATGCTTGGACACACCTCTAAATCCTGTTCTAGTCAGGTGCATAAGGACAGCCCAAAAAGAATCAGTCCATGGACAAGAGCAAAACTTAAAAAATCTAGGTAGCTTGACTACTGGAAACAAACAAACAAAAAACCAAAAAAAACCCAAAAAACCCAAAAAACTTGTTGGGATGGAAAGGAGCTTTAAAGAATTAGGTGCCTAAATTGATTTCTGGCCTTCTTGTGCCTTGGCTTATCAACACTGCAGATGCAGCCTTTCTACTTAGCGTTGTGAGGATAAACAACATAATGATTTTAGAGGATTCAAATAAAAGAATAGTGAGGGCCAAACAAGGGCTTTGCGTAGTTTGACCACGAGAACAGTAATGCAGTTTGACTGCACTAACATCCTTCGATGTTGTAGACTATCTTACTTTTGTCAATTACAATTAATTGCAGAACTGCAAACTGACTGAAGAATTGTGTTGAAATTTTCCAATTCCATATACCTGTGTAGTGATTTGGATGGTCACTGAAGCTGTAGTATGTGCCTAAACTTGGTTTTGCTAATATGATTATTGATGAGGATACCAAAAATTGAAATATGTAATTATCCTTGCCCTCCCTCCTTTTATCTAAATCTTCAGCATTACTTAACAAAGTCCTCAAGGTTAGTCTCTGAGGTGCACTGAGGCCCCAGGTGGGCCAGGCTCTCTCTGCTTCACACTACAATCTACATGACAACACTATGAAGTGGAACTTCCTTCAGCCTCCTGAAATTTGAGGTTCATTGCAGAATAATGCGTTCACTCCTTCCCAGGCTAGGCTTAGTTCATCTTACTGTATGCTGGATAGCAATCTGTGTTTTGCCAGCGTTTGAGTATTGGCAAGTGCTTGTAGAAGTCCCGATTAGTTATTTTTCTCTCTGTAGACCAGAGAAACTATTTTAGATGTCCTCTAGTGTGTTGCTTTTGGAGTGCTTTATGAAGCCTTTCTCCTTCGGGCTTTGGTGCTGTTTGTGTAATATGTTACTGCTTCCAACCACCATTCTCATTGAAGGACACAACGTAGAGGATACTTGGTCTTTTGCCCAAGCACATAACATGACAACAGTTTACTTTAGAAACATGAAGGCTTTTACTTGGAGTCACTCGCAACTTTGTGAAGTAGCAAAAGGGTTAATAACTTTAGTATTTGAACTAAAGTGTGTGGAATTGTCAAGGATTAAGGATGGGCTGGCTGCTAGACAAATCACAGTCACTCTCTATTAATTCCTCTTGCTTCCCAAAGGGAAGAGAAAGGGAATAAGAGAGAGAGACTTACGGATTGGAAAATTAAAACAACTTTAATGAAAATAATAACAATGAAATTAAATATATACTAAATCAATAATGAACTCAAACCCTGATGGAAATTACATCACTGTCGCCACTGATGCTGTGGAGCAGGCACTGGGAAAATCCCACACTGGACTCAGCAGCAGCTGGGAACCATATTCAGGAGCTGGATTCCAGAACTGGATTCAGGAACGCACAGATCAGGATCAAAGGGAGGACAGACAAAGTCCTCCTTGGATACCGGTCATTGAAGAAGAGATATTGACCCTTGTGATCCCTCAGCTTTATAATGAATATGACGTATACAGGCTGGAATACCTTGTTGGTCAGTTTGGGGTCACCTGTCCTGTCCACAACTCCCGGCAGGTGTGGCCTTTTATTTGCTACACCCCCAACATGGTATACAAGATCCAGCAGTGGCCTTAAGACTGCACAGGAGCAAATGTAGGCAAGAGTCGTTCTACACACCAATCCTTGGTAGCAACTACAAACATCAAGCATTATCACTTGCTGTCTGTGAAAATATGCTGTTAACATTGGAAAGTGCAGTTAGTTAGAAGAGACTGAGCTGAAAAGTAAAATCAGCGAACAGAATCAGTCCTGTTCCAGCTCAAACTAGGACAGGACTGTGTTGCAGGGAAATAGATCACTGGCTTTGCTAGCTACATGCTCATTTCCAAGGTGATGGATGATTTACTTATCTGGAAAAGTACTCCCTACTGTTCTTCACAGGAGCAAAAGCGACTAATGCTCAACACACAGACTTGGAAGTAAGGCCTGAGGCATGGTCTGAGACCTTTCCTCCCCTCCCTGATGAAAGGCAGCTCTGCTTAAATCTCTCTCAACTTTAAGCACTCCAACAGCTTGCAGCTTCACGGATAAATGCTGCAAAAGCTCAGCCCTGCTGGAAGCCTGATACTGCCACCACCCAGAGCTCCTCCAGGAGTGAGCCCACCTGGATCCATGGGAAATGCAGCATCATCCTTGCTGGTGAACAAAACAAGAGAAGGACACAGGTTCACAGGACACTGCCTGGTGGCTGTCTGGACTGTTTAATTACTAGCAGGTTGCCCCAGTCCACCTTGGCCCATGCTGTCTGCTGTTCCCTGAGATGATGCCAGAACACAGTTCAAAGTTAGCAAGGGTGAGGAAGTGTTTTTAGGTGGTGTAACAGGTCAGGACACACTGTTTTGGGAAGGAAGTGTTCAGTTCCATGCATACCAGTCATGATATTTGCCCTTGGGGCCAGAGCAGAGAGGATCTATGTGCTGATGGGATTCAGTAATGACAAAGAGTCATTACTGCATTTTAGTGGACAGTATGCTGACATTGCAGTGAGGGGTATGTCTGTCCTTCATCTCATCTAATCACACTTCTGGCCTCTATGTACAGGATAGAGTTGAAAGGGACATTACTGGTTGAGTTCCAGACATGAAATGGCCTGGCAGCAAGAGAGAGTGCCTCCTAGCCCAAATCATGCTCCAAGGAGCCAGCCTCCCTCACATGTGTCCCACACACCCCTCCTAATCTCTGTGCCCATGTAATGCAGCCCAGGAAATGACCCAACATGTAGCAGAGAGTGGGGACCCCAGGAGATGGATAGCAGTGAGAAGATAAGTTGCTGTTACAGACTGGCCCACCTTCTGGGAAACTTGACCCTGCGAACTGAGCTTCAACAGCCATCATTTCTCCTCTGATTTCCAGCCTCTTCTGAAGTTGAAAGACTAGCTTCAGATGGGCCTTCTAGTTTAAAAGAGAATGTTTCTGTATAGCAACTCTAGACTGAGTTTCTGCAACTGTGAGGTGTTTGGTGGTGTGACTGTCTGTGTGGAAAGAATTTTTGGAATTGTTATTGCTCCAGTAGAGTGACCTGGACTGTAAATTGTTTAGCAGTTGGCTGGTTGATCATCAGCTGATGTGTTTTTCATTCTGCTCCCATTGTAAGACTGGGCAGCTTTGCAGTTTAAATGCTCTCTGCAAGATTTCTAAGCTATGCTTTAATAAAACACTCGCCGAGGATACCAGCTCCAGTGCAGGCCCGTCCTCATTGGGAAGGGAATCGCGGAGACGAAGGCCGGCAAGGGGCTCTCTGGGAGCTTTTCGCAGCCGGGAGGAGCCGGGAGAGCGGCTGGGCTGTGCCGGGGCCGGCGGCCTCCGGGCGGCTGCTGAGGCGGCCCGGGCGGAGCAGCCCCAGCGG
>JANHGN010011463.1:0-17671 GCA_024605025.1 Megaceryle maxima | reverse complement strand
CCTCCACAGAGGAGTGTCTCCACCAAATGAAATTTATCCTCATTACAAAAAAAAAAAAACCACCCCCCCCCCCCCCCCCCCCCCCCAAACAATGGTGGTGGCCTTATCTGAGAGAACCATCATTGCAAACAGGTAAAAAGATGAGTATGGAAATTAAACCACAAAATATTCCTGTTATTTGCACATTAAATAATGTCAAGTTGAAGTATTAGGAGACATTCTTTGTATTTTAAGGATTATCAGCACTTACTATACTCTTGTTTGAGCTGGAGAACAATAGCCAAGTCTGTATTTTTGTTTATTACTGCTGTCTGCCCTCTGCTAAAAGGGGAAGCTCTCAAGCAGAAGGGAGGATTGCAGAAAATCTAAAGAGAACAAAGGTTTTCTGGAAGCACTGGAGTTAAAATTGGAACCTCATTTCATGTTAAATAAATACATGAGTTTGTCATTAATGAAAATGCTATGAGGGTTAACTTTTCTTTTTCCCCCCCCTTAGGTATGCCTTACATTTTGTTATACAAAGTGGAATTTCCTACTATATCATGATCATAATAGGAGTGGAAAATATGCACAAGTAAGTTTTCATTCAAAAATGTTTTCCTTTTACAAGAATGTTGTTGTTTAGGGTTTTGTGTAACCGTGCACATAAACTGTACTTCTGGTTCTATCGTAATACTTCAGTATTTGAATTCTGCTAACTGGTTTTATTTTCAGGAGAGAAAAATACCTTATTTGGGTATTTTTCCCAGCTTTTTGGAATATCTAAAGCTTGTTACAATTGGTAATATCACACTGAGACTTCTTGTGTTCTCAACATACTGATTTTTTTTTTTTTATTACTTAATCATAAGTAATTCTAAGTGTGTCAAAAATAAGTTAACTATACAAATGTAATTTCATAATAGTGCTAGTAGAAGGAAGATCTCTGAAGGGAACAGAATTTGTGTGATAATTTTTTCTTAGTGCATAGTGTTTGTCATTTCCTTTGTTTGTTTTGTAGGAATAACACAGTGTGAATACTGTCAATAGGTTAAGAATACTACTGTAAAATTGCATTCATATAATGGTACTTGTTTGTTTTTCAGTCATTCTTAAAAAGCAGGAAAGACATTTAATTTTATTGTACACGTTTTACTATTCACTAGTGTAGAGATCAGAACCAAATTAGGTTCCCACTGTGTTAATTCCTGTATAAATGCCTAGTAAAATAGAAGATCCTTACCTGAATAGGTTCCTGAAGTATGTGAAGCTGTTGGGAAAGATGCTGGTAAAAGAACCAAAAAGGAAGATAGCTTTATGCAGAAAGCACAAAGCCAGGGTAGTCTTAGTTTGTGATCCTGCCTATTAGAACTCTCTGCTTCTTTACACTCTGTTAATGAATATAATTTCATTGTCTTTTGAAATATCCCATATTAGGCTCTTATTTTCAGGGGTTTCTACAAAGCCTGATGTAATCAAACTACTGCAGATGTGAGAGAACTTCTGTTGATTGGATGGCTGATTTATATTCTAATGGTTTCTTTCATTAGAATTTGTTTTAAAGCAACTTGTTCATATCAATTTATCTTTAGGCTTGTAGCAAAGTAAGTTATAGTTTATGTAACTTAATGTTTTAAAAGAAATTATTAATTCGGTTATATACTGCAAAGTGAGGTACCAAGCAGGAATATTTCAGTCTTTATCATAACAAATTCCATAGATTTCTTGTAGAAGGAAATCTAGCAGTGGTTTACTTCCCTAATAGTGAGTGGCAGGTAGGCGTGTGTGTATTTAACATTTCCTCATCTGGGCAAGGGCGCTCCTATTTCCGATCCTCCCAGTTCATACCAGCAGTTTATCTACTTGGCCTGATCTGCTGAAATGCTTGTGCTGCACACAGCTGTGTACGTATGTTCTCTGTTACTCTTAGTAGCTGCATATTTGGGACATTAAAACTTACATTTGACTACTGGGCTTATGTTGCTCTATGATAGTATGAAGTAACATAGCATTGGACAAAACTAGAAAGCTTCTCCTTTGGTGGTGGTGGGGGGGGGAAGTAACAAATGAAATAATCTGTTACCTCAAGTTTGTCGATGCTGTATGGAAGCTCCAGAAGCCATTTCTAATAGGTGATACAAGGAGGATTGTACAAGGTTTACTCCCTCCATGGACATAGTATCCCAGAAGGGATGGTGTTTCTTGGTGGCTCTATGTACCTGTGCCCTTTACTGAAGGAATGCACTATATACTCTTAATTTTCTGCTATGAAGATGCCACCAAGAGATTCCTGTTTGTCAGTCTGAACAGACACTAATGGGAATTACTCCTCTTCCCACCTAAATGTCTTTAGTCTACAAACCTGCCTTATGGAGCCCAGGGGAGATTAAGGTTAAGTCCTGTATAGTAGGATGCATCTGGTACCATCTGGCCTCGGGACTGGAGAAGGGCCCCATCAGTGTGTTACTGGGGTGTGTGTATATATACAGCTAATCAGACTACTTACAGATACATGCGTAGTCCAAGTGTGGGGATTTACTTTGCATGCCATAGAGGGACCCATTGGCTGGCAGTCCTAGTTAGAGGGTACCTGCATTTTTCATAAGCTTCTTAAACTTGGAGACTGTAGGACATCAAATATATCTGCATGATGTAAATATCAAGTCAAGTGACTTTTGTATTTGAAAAGCACTTGTGTATTGTACAGAATATTTTTGTTTATTGTCTAAATTGATTCACTGAAGTAAGTTTCCCTTTCTTCTCTGCCTTACATGCTGTCTTGGAGATTTCATGAGTGTATGAAGGGGTAATAGTTTTCCCAGTCGCTTTCTGCCTGCTCCCCTCATCCCCTAATATAATTCCTCACTTTTTCCAGCCTCTCTAAAAATTGTTTAAGCAAGTAAGAGACAACTGAAGTTCTTAGACTGCTTATCAGTTCGGCTGCTACGTGCTGGGTATACTGGCTTTCCTCACCATCTGAAGCAAGGAGAGGTTTTTGATAAACTATATTCATCAAAGCAGACTTTCAAGTCTGATACTCTTCTAAACCTCTCTCGCCTTCCTAATGTACTTTGATTGGATTCTAAAAGTCTCTGCTCTACAAGGTTCCTACCTTTGTGATTTTCTTGAGGGAACTGAACATTGGGCAGCTATTGCTTCTAAGATTGGTTTGGCTTTGACAAAACCTGGTATGTTGAACATGAAAACCTTACCTGAACGACTGAAAAGGGAGAGGGAAGGAAAGAAAGAGAGAACCCCAAGGTGGGAAGAACGGACTGTATTAAAAAGGAAAGAAACCTTATTTTTTATATTATAACAACTTTATTCTGAAAGTTTATTATCAGAAAATTATTTACCTGAGACTTGAATTTAACCAAAATGTAATAATTATTTTTATACTTAAGTGTTATTTAAGCATTGGTACTTTAAATGAAAGGTGGACTGATAATACTGGCTCTCCTGAATGATGTAAAACCTCTTATCTTTTATAGATCAAGCAAATGGATCAGGCAAAAAAACTTTTCATTTGTGCCTAAGCTATCTTATTATTTATTTGGTGCTTCTGTGGCTCAGTTAATTGTGAAACTGAAAAATGTGTTTAAAGATGTTTTCAATTCCAGTGAATTTGCATTTGGTACCTGAGATGGTGCTAATAGGTTGTTTTTTTTTTTTTTTTCTTAGGAATTCTTCTATTTCTTCTATGGTTGTGAAATTCCTATTTGTCTTAAGAGCCAAAACCCCAAATGCCACAAAGCTTTTCCTTAAAGCATTTGGCTACCATTACGAGCTCTGTAAGCAGTACTCAAACAGGTGTTTAACAGAGTTAAAGGTTTAAGTTTTCTAGGTAATTCTTTCTCCCCTTTGACTCATTTTATTGTTGGTAAATAATGTTCTCCAGCCTGTGGGGAAAGGAAAGCTACTTAATAGGGCTCACAGATGCTTCACTGAAGTCAGTAGTTTTCTCAGTGACTTCACTGACAAAATATAGAAGTCCCAGCTGTGTCACTGTAGAAGATAAATCTGTTTGTTTAAAATAATTCCTGTTAAACTGTTCTCTTAAATTTCTTAAATGTGCTAATGTAAAACCAAGTGATAGACATGCTATTCATGTCTGGTATCTGCTATGTTATGCTTAAAAGTTGCAGGATAGACTTCTGGAACAAGAAAAGTATGAGTTGAACTGCTAAGACTTAAGGGGGTTATTTCTGGCTTTAGAGAAAGTTTAAAAAAAATATCACCTAGTTGTTTACTTTTCACAAATTTAAATATGTCAGAAAATTAGTGAGGCCTGAGATAGCCAACAGTAGTAAATACATAATTAGCTGACATGCACCACAAGGGCCACAAAGATGATGAAGGATGGGAGCATCTCTCCCTCTGAGGAAAGGCTGAGAAAGCTGGGGCTGTGCAGCCTGAAGAAAAGACCCTGGCGGGAGAATTGGGAGGGAGGGAGCTAAACCCTCAGTGGTGCCCAGTGACAGAACCAGAGGCATTGGGCACAAATGGAAACACAGAAGGTGGTGTCTGAACAGCGGGAAACACTTTCTTACAGTGTGACAGGTTATAGAGCCTCCTTCCTCAAGAGTATTGAGATGCTGTCTGGACATGGTCCTGGGCAGCTCACTGTGGGTGGCCCAGCTTGAGCAGTGGGTGGTTGGATCACATGTTCTATTTTGATGCACACAGTTCTTTGTGCTGTACCTGTGCTCGTGTATGTGAGCTGTTTGAACATGGTGTTGTAAAGACACATTTGATTTTGAGTAAACAAACTTTGGTTGTAGGTGGTTGGCCCCTGTGGAGGCAATTATTGGTACTCCCTTTCCATGTGATTTGGGAATCATAGAATGGTTTGGGTTGGAAGGTTGCTCAAAGCCCCATTCAACATGGCCTTGAACACTTTGGGGGATGAGGCATCCATGACTTCTCTGGCCAATATGTTTCAGTATCTCGCCACCCTCATAGTAAAGAATTTCCTTCTAATATCTAACCTAAATCTACCCTCTTTCTGTTTCAGACTGTTACCCCTTGTCCTGTCACTGCAATCCCTGATAAAGGGTCCCTTCCCATATTTTTCTGTAGTCCCTCTAAGTACTGAAAGGCTGCAATAAGATCTCTCCGGAGCCTTCTATTCTCCAGGCTGAACAACTCCAGCTCTCTTAGCCTGCCCTCATGGGAGAGGTGCTTCAGCCCTCTGATCATCTTGGTGACCCTCCTCTGGACCAGCTCGAACAGGTCCACATTTTTCTTACGTGGGTTGGAGACCATGAGCTGAACATAATACTCCAGGTAGAGTCCTATGAGAGTGGAGTAGAGGGGTAGAATCACCTGCCGGCAATGCTTCTCTTGATGCAGCCCAGGATGTAATTGGCTTTTGGAATGTTAGTCTACTTTGGAATGTCAGTTCCCTTCCCCCTCCTAGCCAGAGCCAGGACAGCAATGCCTTGCTCCCTTTTTCCTTTGCTTCTTGCAGTGACTTTGACAGACAGTGGTAGATTTGGTAAAGGAGGGATGGAGGAGACTTTATGGTTTGATCGTAGAAATCTGAGATCAAGAGACAAGGAAGTCTTGTTCATCTGAGTGAACTAATTCACTCAGCATGTTAATTGAGGCACTTAATTTGTCAGGTGGTTAATAATGCTGAATGTCATGACTTGTTCATAGACATATTTGAGTGCTGGTTACTCTAGAACTAGATTGCTGTAAAAATCACATATTTTTTAGAAACTATGGCTTCAGTAAAATACAAAATGGATCAATAAACTACTGTCACTCATCCTGGGAGTTATTGGCAATGTTTTCGTAAGCATCTTTACCTTCAGAAGTGAGAACATTCATAAGCTCAAATGATTTATGAAAATGAGACTTAAGCTGGTTTTTGAACTTTTGTCTTTTCCAAAGGCCCTTGTTCAAAGTAAATCTAAGTTTGTTGGTTTAGGGGTTTTTTTTATATTGGTGTCAGCTTTAGATTTTCTGACAGGTGTCTTGGTCTATGAAGAGCATCTCTGATGTGTGTAAAGATTTTTTTTTTTTGAATCTGAAAAAGACGATCTGAAGCAACATCTAAAATTAGTCATCATCAAATCAACAGACTGAAATAACAATATCTAATAATTCTCAAGGGTTTGACTAAGAAATGCTATCAACTTCACATAATTTTTAGTGAATCTAGGATTGGAAGCCTGCTGGTATAATTATAGTTCTTCGAAGGCATGAGAGCATCCAGACAACTGTAAACTAAAATCTAGTATAGCTTTGCATTCACAAATCTATTCAATTTACATAAATAAATTACAAAAATGTCTGGTATGTAGGTAGCTGCCAAAGGACAGTTGGTGTTGTGGTGAGAATACCTGGATTCAGAATTTGAGGTATTACTGTACCTCGTATTAGTACGTTTTGCATATACAAACACAAGTTTTCTGCATTTCTGCTTCTACAGTTAATGCAAAGGAGATGAACTTATTTGAAGTTAAAATCCAGTTGAGACCTGAAAAAATGTTTTATTCTTATCATTCAATCAAGAATAAATGCAAGGTGGAGAAATGAGACTTACTGCTTCTGTAGCCTTACATAATGCAAAGGCTAAAAAAAAAAGTACTATTCTGCCACTGCAAGAAATTTTTTTTGTCTTATCAGATCTATGTTAAATGCAAAAAACCCCCCCCCAACTTGTTAATATTTTATAATTAAAGCTTGTATTTGATTAAATAGCAGTCAAGGTATTTTTTGTGTAGATAAGAATCAAATACATACTAAATTGTAATTTCTACATTATGCATAGAAATCTTACCCCTCTGTTAGAAATAATCACAGAGGGGTTTGGGTTGGGAGGGACCTGTAAAGGTCATCTAGTCCAACCCCTGCAGTGAGCAGGGACATTTTCAACTACAGGATGTTCCTCAGAGCCCTTCCCCCCAACCCCGAATGTGTTCAGGAATGGGGCTTCTACCACTCTCTGGGCAACTTGTGCCAGTGTTTCACCACACTCATTGTAAAAACTGTCTTCCTTACCTAGTCTAAATTTGCACTATTTTAGTTTAAAACCATTACCTTTCATCCTATCACTACAGTCCCTGACTGTAGTGATAGTAGTCCTTTTCCACCTTTCTTATAGACTCCCTTTAAGTGCTGAAAGGCCACAACAAGGTCTCCCTAGAGCCTTCTCTTCTCCAGGCTGAACAACCCCAACTCTCTCAGCCTGTCCTGATAGGAGAGCTGTTCCAGCCCTCCAATTCTTAAAAAATTTTTTTTGGTGGCCTTCCAAGGGTAATGAATGGCTGTATTTAGAAGCATATTTCAATAGTTATCAACTAAAAAGAATCATTTTCCCATTTTGAAGTGGTATGTCCTTTTCCTAAAGAAAAGTGTTTGCCCTTGTTGATTTCCCTCTCAGAAAGGATAGATGGTCATCATATGTATCTGTCTCAGCATGAGCAGTATTATTGCTAAAATAGCTAACACAAGTCTTCAGTACATTAAAAAAAATCATCAATTCTGAGGGTTTTTTTTATTTATAGAAGGGTCAGAGATTGAATTTCATCCCATTCAAGCAGCCAGCATTAAGGAACAATTTGGAAATACTGACTCTCACATAAAGAGCCACAGCAATGATTTGTGAAACTGAAACCAAGTATTTTAAAGAATTTTATTGGGCTCTTATCAAGGAACTACAAGACAGGAAAGTGTTTGTATTGGAGATAAAACTGCAGAAAACTTCTATTTTAGCAGACAAAGCATTACAACAAGTTGAGTTAATGGTATTAGAAACAAGATTGCTGTTTTCCCTTGTGTGGAAAATCTTCTCTGCTATCAGAAATACTATTATGGCTCTATACAGAAGAATGCTTCACCACTTTTGTTGAATTTCTTAGTAATTTTCTTTTTTTACTAGAAAAACCTATAGTCTGGCTGCTAGGTGGTCTTTGTAGTTAGATAAAATCTTTGGGGTTTTGCTTGTGTAATAGCAAAGACTTTGTTTGCAGAGGTTAATGCTGATTTTTTTAATATTATTATTATTTTCTTTAAGAATGTAGCTTATCTTGTACTCATGCAATGATGAAGGTAAAACTAGAGTTAAAATAGAGCTGTTAGAGATAACAGAAGTTTGTAATATGAAATAGTCTTCATGTTTTCATTGAAATTTCTGATGGCTGTTAATTTCAGCTTTAACTGCAGTTTCTTCTTTATCTGGTTAAATCAGAGGCTCTACTTGAGATTTGATTCTTGACTGTGCAGGAGAGAGTTTTGAGCAGCTCAAGTTCTTGTATCCTGCTGCTGCTACCTTGATAATGTGTGGGCATAGGACTTGGATGGAGCATGTCCTATAGCTCTTTGAAGTTTAATAGCTTCATCCCACATGGTCTTTGCATCACCTCTACATCAAATTGCTCATCCAAACCACTTACAGTTTAAAACTGACCTACCAAACTGGAAAAAAAAAACCAAAAAACAAACAAACAAACCCCAAACTTCCAAAACATGCTATATCCCTGTTTACTATTGTGGAGCTTGAAAGTGGATTAGTAGTGCTAGAGATTTTGTGGTCTGTTTATTTATTGCTTGCTTGCTTGCTTGTGTTTTATTGACTTGTTTGTCTTCATAACTTGTTATATGTTTGATTTTTCTAATGCTTATGTAGAGGTCAAACTTCTTACTCTGAAGGGTGTGAATGGAAACAACTGACTAGCACCAGGCAGTGATTCTCTATATGCTGAAGATTTGACAATTACAAAAATAGCCTTGTGAATAGATGGCTGTCTTCAGTGACTTGAGAAGTGAGCACTTGTTGAAGTAAACAGCTGTGAAGGAATTTCCTAGTAATCCCTATGAATTTCTCTTGAAAGTATTTGTTTTAAATAGCTATTACAAGTTCATCCGCTTTGATAACTTCCTGTAACTCCTCCTGGCTGTGCTTGGATAGAACTCAATGAATCACTTAAAACAATAAAGGTGCAAAGTCAAAAAATAACTTGATATATTATCCTTCCTAAAATTAGAATGTTCAAATGGAAAGGCCTTTATCAATTGTATTTTTTTGTCATTACAGAAATGGGGTGAAAAGAGAACTAGATTTTTCTTTAGTGCCTGTCATTTCTGACTTATTTTTATAAAAAGATTAAATACTTTTATTTAGTCTTTGGTGTGTTGTGTTCCCCCTCCATATGTGTAGGGAGAAAGAAAGAAGGACAAGAATTATGTAGTGTCTACAGCTTTGTGAAGGTTGGCACTTCAGTAGAGAGGCTGATAAAGATGATAAAAACCCATGTAAAATAAGGTATTTTTGAAGTGGTGTAGCTACTACAGCTGCTTTGGTACAAAAGGGGCATGTGCTGTCTTAATGCAACTAGAAAAAATTCTCATTGTATGTTTTGTATTTCCAGGGAGAAGATTCTAAATTAATGTGTTTTAAATTCTGTCCCATTTTTTAATTATTTTTTAAAATTTTGTTTTTAACTTGGCTACTGATATTATTCTAAGAAGAGAGTTCTTAGCGGAACAGGTATTTTAACAGTGTTGTTGGCAAAACCTCTATCATCACACTTGAGAAAACTTGGGTGAAAAAAAAAAACTGGTCTTTTTTCATGAAGTAGCTGTACATTACTGAGTACTGATGTTTACTTGAGAGAGAGTTCTCTTATTTTCCTAAACTTTAAATTGATAGGTAGTTTTTTTCATACTGTGCACTTAGTTTCTATAAGGAAATAGAGGACAACTTTCTATAATTTTTTTTTTTTATTTTAAGGAAGCAGTAGTGTAAAATGGGCTGGTGTGTTGGAAATCTGTTGGGACTGAGTAGCTATTGCTTTCTGGCTTGCATAGATCTCTTTCTGGTGTTGGTTGGTTGTTGTGTTGTTTTGTTTTGTTTTTTGGGTTTTTTTCATCTTTGTGCTTAGAGTGAAGCTGAGCACAATCAATCAAGCAAAAGAAAATTCATAAAGTCATGTTTTCTGGTCTCTATTTGTTTGTAATCTCTGAAAGCTGTAGCATCTATATAGATATTTCTTCAAGGCACATTACTCTGCCTGTCATGCTGCCAAGCAACTTGACTGCTAGCAAATGAGCTCTGAGTCATGGTATCATTGCTGCATGGTTTATTACCTCAACAAACTATTCATGTCAAATAAATCAGGCTCCCTACAAAATGAAGTGGCAGAATAAATTGTACCTAGAAGAGTTCGGTGAAAGCTGTGTTCTTCTTCAGCTCCTGGCAAAGACTGCTGCTAATAAGAGTTGATTAAGAATTCTGGTTGCATGGCATTGACTGAACTGAACCAGTGATATAAATTATGCAAGTCAGTTTTGCCTGCAGAACTGCAAGTGATGGTGTACAAAGTGTCTACATTGGAGCTAAAAGATTCTTGAAGTAAAAGACTATTTTTGTGTACAGATGCACAGCAAACACCCAAAAACATAAAATCTGTGTTTTGTTTCCTTTAAGCGGAGGTGGATGTAAATAACAAGCATTGGTATTCCAGTGTCTCAAATATATGAACAAATTTCAAATTGCTTTTAAAGCTGATGGGTTTTGCAGGTCAAATGGCTTTACTGGAAGTCAAAGATGAGATCACAGGATCACAGAATAACTGAGGAGGGAAGCATTTCCTGAGTCCCCTATTCAAAGCAGGATCAGCTAGAGCAGGTTGTTCTGTGAAACCCAAGTCTTCCTCAATACGAACACGATCCTGGGTAGCTCCAGTTGTCGTAAACACGCTTGCCATTTCCTTTTGGTGTCTTGCTTCAATGTCTATTATAGCTTGAAATTTATTTGAGATGACTTCATGCAGCTTAGTTATCTGATCTGGAGTTACTACAAAAACTTTTTATTCATAAATTTCCAACCACCCAAAAACTGCAAAGTATTGTCACATTTCAAGGAAATTGCACAAGTTAGCATTGCTAACTTAATTCTATTAGGCTTGTTTCAATTTAAAGTGAAACAACTGCAACTGAGAACTACTTTGGTAGGAGGAGACTGTTAGGCAACAAGCAGTAGTAGCAGTGTCTCTTTCTATCCTTTAGTAGAAGAGATGGTATCAATAATGAAAAGGGAGAGTAGGGGAAACACAAAACAAAGACTATGGCAAGCTAAATTATGTAACTCTTTGTGTCTAAGACAGTACAAACAGGTGGAATCCAGACTAATTATTTGGTACTTTCAAATTACTTTCAATTTGTTCTTCAATTGTATTCAAAGACAAATGTGTTTCTGGTATTCAAACAGAAAAACTCCATTATTTCCTTCTATGCCCTGAGAAGATGCCCAAGGGATTTATCTCTACTCTCCTCAGTATGGAATATTGCCTGGAAGTTTGAGGACTATGTGCAAGAAGTCTCGTTTCATTGTATATCAATTGGTGTATTTTTTAGCTGGGAAGCGTACAGGTTTATGGCAGTAAATGTCAGTCTTTGCTCCTTAAAAGTTGTACTTGATTATGCTGAAAGAGGAGGCGGTAAATAATAAAAAAAAAAAAAGGTATTGTAAATTACTTTGATTCTGATCTTCAATCTGACTGAAGTGATAATGGAAATTTTGGTAGTTTATTTTCTGGGAAATTTGGAGTGTTTGGTACTGAAGGAGGTTTGCTGTGTGTCTCTGTAGATGATGATGCAAGTACTTCAAACGATGTAGCATGGTGTTGATCTTCAAAACGAGATGAAATAAAAAATACTTAATGTATCCAAGTGTTAAGCAGCTTACACAGTCATTAGTAATCACAGGCATAAGAGGAAGTGTGAAGTCAGTAGGCTTGCAAAAGGAGGCTCTGGGTGTTTCAGTGTATGATTACTTAGAATGAATAATCTGTTTTATTAATAGATCATGTCACGTGGAAATGTGCAATGCGTGTAAGTAATGCCTGATTTTAAACAACGGTCATGTATCTGCCTTTCTTTTTCTTGGTATTCTGCCCTTTCTAGGAATGTCTGTCAAGTTTTAAATCCCAGATCCTGTAAATTCCTTGTCAAGCTTTGTCAGGCTTTTTGGTTCATCAGGTGTTCCTCTTCTCCTTCCCTTCACCATGGTATCCACTTGTGATACCACTTTTAATGTGTGCTGTGGCACCATCTGTATTTCTAATCACTGTCTTCTGGCTTTGATATTGAGTGATAATTTTTTGTGATTGGTATTACTGCTTCTGTAGAAATCTTTGTCTTCAAAGCAGCTCACAATCTACTGAATGCTTCAAGGACACCTTGTTGAGGTATGAATGAGGTGGTATGTGTATAGTGAGAACTAGTTAAGATTCTGCCACTTCCCTGTGTAAGGTATGCAGAAGCCAGCTGAAACTTGGTAAATGTATTTTAATGATGCAAAAGAAATATATATTTTTTTAATTTATTTTTTTACCTGCTACAAGATGGTGGTAGATATCAGTGATCAATAGGATTCACTTTTTGTCTCCAAGTCCAGGCTTCTCCAGCTTGCTTTCTTCGTGACCCTGGTGCTCTGGAAGGCTGACCTACCAGTAAATGCTGTAGTCACATTCCTCTGCAGGCAGAGGACATTCATATGAAACTGTGGTCCCGAGGGTATTGGTTTTATACTTGTCTTGACTTCAGTGGTTTCACTGGAAGTTTTGCTTCAGAAATTCATATAAGCAGTGCTACTGCAATTTTGTAAGAATTGTCCCCACAGTAACTTCTTACAGCTTTGTATGGTAGCAAAATTAGAATCGGTCTATGCAAACATGATGTGGTTATGGTGTTACTGGGCCTGAGAGAGCTTTCCAGAAGAACAGGAAGGCTGTGTTACTGAGCTGCTATCAGCTGCAGTCAGAAGCCAGTGGCAGCTTCATTGTTCCTAGCTGCTGGAGAACAGAGTAATAGATTTTGCTGTGTTTTATAAGTGTCTGAAGCACAAAAGTCTGTATGCAGGCAGGTTATCTTCAAACTAAAATGCCTACGGTTTTCTAAACCTTTCAAAAAGGTGTGAAAGTAAAACTCTGTTCATAAGTGACTTCTAAAAAGTGGGTTAAAATAAACCTTTATTCTGATGTTGTTTTGATGTGTTTGTTGGCTTTGGAGGCTGCTTAGTTTCTCTGGCACTTTTCCACACTTCTTGTGTGAGCAATTAGTGTACGTGACGCAGCCTGTATACAGTGGAAGAGTCTAAATAAAGGAGCCTGAGACACCTAGAAGCAGACTGAGTTTAGTTTGTTGTGCGAGCTCTGCTTTGCTAGCCATCTAATTACTCTGCATTTTGTCAAAGGTCCTGCAGAGGTGTTCCCTTTATAGTGTAGAAGGGCAGGTACCTTGAGACTATGAAGTGATTTCTGCTTCTCAGTGCTATCCTGTTATGGATGAGGACTGAGATAAAAAGAACATTATCAATCACCTAAACCACAGAAATTAGAACTTCTGAAGTGCTGGAAAGAATGTCCTATTATGACCACAGCTAAGGACCTTGGGTTTATCTAGCTTGGAGAGAAGGAGGCTGAAGGGTGAACTCATTGCTCTCTACAGCTTCCGGAGAAAAAAACTGCACCATGGGAGGTTTAGACTGGATGTTAGGAAGCATTTCTTTACTGAGAGTGTGGTCAAACACTGCAGTGGTCTTCCTAGGGAGGTGGTTGATGCCCCAAGCCTGACAGTGTTTGAGACATTTGGACAGTGCCTTTAAGAAACACACTGTAACTTTCGGTCATCCCTGCTGTGGTCTAGCAGTTGGACTATGTGATCATTGTAGGTCCCTTCCAACTGGAATACTCTGTTCTGTTCTAGAATTCTAGATGCACTTTCTGTCCAGTTCTTATAGTAGAAGAGCTCCTTTTGCTGGAAGTAGTAAATGCCATGTATTTTAGCAGTTAGTAATAATGCCCTGCGTTATGAGACAAGTGGTGCTTTCTAAAACTGGTAAAATGGGCAATGGGAAAAGTAATGCCAGTGTTGGCTCCTTTCCTCCCAAACATCACCTTGTATTTATGAGCAGAATCAATGAGGAGGTAAAATCATTGTTACTCTTCTGGTTTGTCCAGTAAAGGTGTTAACTAGATGTAGGAACATAGATTATTCAAAATATTTATTGGAAAGTTAATCTTCAGATCAGCACTGGGATCCAGTTGTTCAGAGTATCTTATCAGAATGGTAGTGACCTGCTGTGTACTTGTGTTCATTGTGAAATGAAACCATTATCTCATTATCCACAGTGTTTCTTCAGTGTTTCATAATCACATATTTGATTTGCATTCCTCATTTTCCTCATAGTAAGAGTGAAAATGTGAGCAATTAGCAGATAGTTTCTGTGTCTTAATTGTTCTTTTATTCTTCACCATCTGCAAACACACAGGAGGATTGTGGCACACTGGTTTGTTATGGATGTGCTGCCTAAGTTTCCATGTCACAGGATGTTAAGAGTGATGACATATGTTTGAAATGGCATTTGATCAAGTCACTGAGCAGATACCTGACCAACCTGTATAGGTCACTTTCTTGCTTTCCTTGGCAGTGAGAATTCCTGCAGTTTTCCTGTCCCTGTGTGCAGGTATGCTTAAGAATTGTTATCAGTAGTGATTAACAGGTAACTCCTGGAAACTTGTGGATCATTTGGCAGATGGAATGGGAAAGAGGGGACCAGACAAACTGAACAGAATAATTAGTACTTCAGTTATGGACTTTGTGTATCTATTGTTGCCCTGACCTGTTGGTCTCTTATCTTTGAGTAATGGGGCTTTGTCATTGAGTAACTTCATCAGACAGTCCTTGAACTATCAGTGTGGTCAGTTAAGGATTCCTTGTCAAAGGGAATCTTTTGCAAATGGAATTATTGATTAATTTTGCCAGAGAAGTTAAGAGTACCTCATCTCTTAGAGGGAGCCTGAAGGCTTGCATCCATTCCCTCTGATCCTGTCACACATCACCAGGGAACCTTCCAATGGTTTCATTCCTGTGAACCTATGCAATTCTTTGCTGTTTTCCTTCCACCTGCTGCCTGTCTCTACTGTCTTTCTACAGAACACTGTGTGGTGCCTTGACCTTTTGTCCATTGAACTCCCCATGCCTTTCCACACTCTCCAGTTCATGAGTGGTGCATTCATTATTCTTGAATTTGCATGGGTCGTATTTATCTGCTAGGTATTAGTGCTTTCCTCTTCTCCTGTATCCATGGCTGTTATAAATATTTCTGCAGGTCAACCTGTGACCTAAGTTTGAGCAGAGGAAGGCTCTCTTGACTTCGGGCAGGAAAGTTGTTGTTGCCTGTCTTTTCCAGGTTTTTGGGGTAATAAGTGTTGGATGGTACTTAGAGAGCTGACTACTTAAAAATGACTTAAATGTTCCTGTTCTTCTTTTCAAAGGGATTAACTACTCTCCTAAATACATTATCTCATCAGAGCATGTACCAGCATCTCATTTCATTTAGGGTTCATTTAAAAGATCATTTTGAGATAATATTCCTTGCTAGAGTGTCTTAATTGTTAAACAAAAAAAACCAAAATGAAACAAAAACAAACCAACAAACAGGTGAACACCACCCTTCACCCCTCAAAAAAATAATAATAATAAAAATATGTATATATCCCCAAGCAAATAAAGTAGTAAAAATCCATGGGTGTTTGCTGTCATTTTTATAGTCTGAGTCTGACATAGTTCAGCATAATAAAAGTGAAGAGGGGAGTATGTGAAAGGTGAATTAGGAGAAGGTCCTTTGGCTTCATTAGTTTATGTATAGACTGGTAGCTGTTACTTTTTTCTACAAATATAGTTATCAGGGAGTGGGGGTTTTTTGTTTGTTAGTTTGGGTTTAACAGTAATCTGCATCATGCTTTCCAGCTAAACCTTAGCAAGGGGGTGACTTAACTTCTAATTGGAGACTGTTTAAATGTCATAGGCTATTTTGGAGATTATTTGGCTGCAGTAATGAGATTATATCATTCATGAAACTTCAGATCTCCCTTCTACTTGAACTATATAAATACAATGAAATATGGTTTCCATATTTCATAATGTTGCGTCAAGTCGCATAAATAGAACCCCAAATCTGTAGGAAACATTTCTAGACAGTAAAAGCATTTTTGGACACCTTGATGACCTAGAAATGACTTCAGACTGTCCCAGTTCCAGGTATTCCACTGAGACACAAAATTTTTTAAAATAGAGAGTGCAGAAAGTCTACTGACCAATTAGTTGTGTGGAGGTCACCATTTAAATGAAGCAACTATAAACCTTCCTTTTAAATGAGCATAGGCCTTTAGGACGAAACTGATTCTTGATGAACATTCTATGATTTGCCACTGTTAAAATGGTAACTGGATATTGAAGGCTTTTTCTGAGCTGAAGAATATTACAAATACTTTCAATTTAGTGTTGTGTTTTGTTTTGTTGCTTTCTTTGTGTCTAAGGGGGCGGGGAAAAACCCAAAATCTTCTGGTTTTAAGTACACTGCTTTGGTTTTTGCAAATGAGGTAGATTATGATAGAGACCAGTAGGACTAAACAGGAGTAGACCAGAAACAATACTCTTTCTTCCTACACTGTCTTCTGTCAGTTGCTGAGAAAGAGAAAACAGTAAGATCCCAACAGATTAACACTCCTGGAAGTGCCTTTTTGAAGGAAGTCATCTTCATCTTTCATTCAATGGAATGTAACTCAGGTTTTTAATCCACAGCTTCTTTACATCTGTTCCTGAAGTATGCATCCCTATCTAGGGGGGTTTATGAAAGTTTGAGGAATAACTTGTCTCACAGAGGACTGCTGTCAATATTGCTTTGGCCATAAACTTTATATCCTCATTTAGGATGGTGCTAAGTTGAATGCCATAGTTCTATTGCTAGAGTTGGCTTGCTCAGTATTTTCCCCCCTTTTTATGGAAATTAAGGAATTGAGTATTCTAGGCATAGAATTTAGATTTGTGTTTTTTTCAGAGATTCTGTCCTCATTTTTGCAGTCCCTGCTTTCCCAAAGGTGGTAATAAGAAATGTTCCATCTAGGTTTTCCAGGAGAAAAGAATTTAGTGTACATGAGATTCACGTAGAAGAAAAAAGTATGTGTGAGAACTTCAGCTCAGTTCAATTTTCTACATTGCCCGCATTTTATTTTTGCATTTCATTTTGTGTTCTGTGGCTTATTGCAAAGAAATTTGATACACCAAGTGTTTGAACAATGTGCAAAATAGAAGATAGAAAAAAAGATTGTGGGTCACCTCCTTATTAGCAAACAAATGCTTCTGAAATTAGTGGTGCCAAAGCCTCATTCTCACTCAAATATCTGTTGGCATTGATCAGGAGATGAGAGGTGTAGACTGCCCACCCCCACAGCATAGCTGAACGAACGCCTTAATCAAACAATGTTTAGCATATGGAATATGTGTTCAAAAATAGGTGTGTGACTATATAATGAAAAATGCAAATCTTCTCAGCAAATGTAACCTCAGTTTGACAGAGTTGGAAACATTTCAAAGAAATCTGAGTAGTACTAAAATGTTATGACACAAAAACAACTCCCGTGGGTGTATCTTCATTCCTGTTCTTGAGTTTGTCTTGCCAGATCATCAGCATCTTGACTGGCTCCCACAGCTGTTTTTCTTCTCTATTGCATCTGAGCTCTTAACAGATTCTAAATTATAAATACTTCAAATACAGATGTCTTTTTATCTACATACTGGACAACTTTTTAGGCAGATTCCTTTTTTCTCATTTCTAAAAATGTTTATTTGGAAAACAGTAACTCTATTATTGAGTTTTGGAAAAGGAGGCTGGAAG
>JANHGN010011462.1:0-27569 GCA_024605025.1 Megaceryle maxima | reverse complement strand
GCTTCAAGCGGTCTTTTCCGGGAGTCCGGCGGGTCCAGGTCTATGGGAACCCCGGTGTGGGTCCCGTTCTGCTGGATGGGAGCTGCCGCCATCATGTTTGCTGCTGCTCGGAGGAGAATTGTCTCTTCCCTTCTGTGGTGGGGGGGCAGGGAGGGAAGGGGGGAGGAGGAGTAGGAGGAGGAAGGGGGAGGCGGAGGGGGGGAGGGGGCTCGTCCCGTTCTCTTGTCCTTTTCGAAAATGTAGAGCTAAGCTTGCGATTGTCGAGGATGCTGTGCCGCCTTGTTTATCTGGCACCCGGGGGGAGGGAAAGGAAAGGAGGGAGGGAGGGAAGCGGGCAGGACTGGGCTGGAGGAGCAGCTGCAGTGCAGTGTCAGGAGGAGATGAGGAGAAGGGAGACGGGAACGAGGGGGGCGAGAGAGGGAAGAGAAAGGGGGAGAGGGGAGGAGGGGAAAGAGTGAAAAGAGTGAGACGGGAGGAGGAGAGGACAGAGTGGGAGAGGAGAGGAGGGGAGAGAGTGAGTGGGAGAGAGGAGGGGATAGAGAACGAGTGAGACTGAGGCAGCGGGGAGGGAGGGAGTGGGAGAAGGAGGGAGGGAGCGAGCGGTGTAAATGGTGGGCGAGGGAGTAAGTGGGAGATGATTCACGCTGTCTTTGCGCCCCTTACGCCCCTGCCCGCTCTAGTGCCGCGCCCGGCGCTGCGGCTCGGCTGCCCACCGCTCTCGGGCTCTCCTGCCCTCCCTTACTGACGGGTTCGTGTGCACAGTAGCGGCGAGGAGGGATCGCTGCCTGAGCGGCGCTGCTCCGCTCTCGCCCCAGCACCGCCGCCTCCGCCAGGCACACGGGAGGCTGGCTGGCAGGCCGACCGACCTACCGACCGACCGGCCGGCCGCGGACTGGGGGCCGCTACCCTCAGCTACACCATGGAAATCCCAAAAGGCAAAAGAGATTAGAGCTGTGAGAAGGGGCGCAAGTAGGGGGGGCGCGACAGGCCGTGGGGGGGGAAGGTGGGGGATGATGCCAGGATAAAAAAAGACGGGTGGGGTTTCTTGCGAAGACAGGCGAGAGATCCGGCCAATCGGAACAAAAGAGAGCGAGGTTGGGATTGAAACGTCTAGCCAATCATGGGCCGGGAGCGGGAGAGGCGTTGTGGGGGAGGCGGGGGAGGTTTAACCTCTGCGGCGGCTGGTGGGGGGGTGACGGCGGCGACGGCGACGTCGGGGACGATGGTGGGGAGGGCGAAGGCGTGTGTGGAGGCCGGCTCCCGCCCCTGGAGGGTCCCCGCCGTGATGCGGCGTCACCTGGGTTACACACTGCGTCTCATAGGCCCGCAGCTGCGTGGGAGGACGGCTGAGATTACCCGAGGAGGCGGTGGGGTAGCGGGGACATATTCTCATCGAGGCTGGCTGCACCGACGCGGTGCAGTGCGACCCGACCCGGCCGGTGTGCGACGGCGGCGGCAGCGGGGGGCGGGCGGGTGCAACGCTGGCGCGCCAGGAGCCTTGGACGCGCCAGGCTGCATTGCGCAGGCTTGTAGGAAAAAAAAAATAAAATAAAGATTATTTATTTTACTTTTTGTTTGTTTTATACTGTGACAGCCGGGATAGCTGGAGCTGTGTATGACACGGAGCGGCATTTCTTGCGTAAATACATCGTAGAAAATTCAGAGATGTTTCACTGCGGCGAAGGTTATTTTTGCTTACAAATCTCAAATTATTCATCTTGAAGCTTAAAATATTGTAAGGTGCAGGGAGGCGGGCGTGGGAGGGCTCAGGGGGATTGTCTACGTACTATAAAAGCGTTTTTACTCGACTCTTTGCTATTTAATTAACTCATTGCCTTTGAGAAAATTTCTTTAACTGATACAACCATAGTAATGGCTAGTACTGGAGCATCAATTATGAGCAGAATTTAGAACTGTGTGTTTATTGCATTAGACTGTACTCTGTGCTAAATTCGTATAGATATGTGTGTGTGCAGAATGGCTGCTGACTTGATTCCTCTTACTATTCAAACTTAAAACCTGGCTGAGGATGAAATCCAATATCTATTGTAAGCTCATTGGGAGACTCAGACTTAGTTTTAGTAATCACTTACTGTTAATACTGTCCTAAACAATTGTTTGTACTTAAAATACAAAACTCATGTATAATATATAATACAGCACATCATATCTACTTATAAATTATAAGCTAGATATGTAATACATTATAGGATATTTAAATGTGGACACTTTAACATCTGAAGAGGCTCCTGTCTGAAAGCATTCACAAATTAAGAACTCAATCCAGGACTGTACATAGGAAACTTTCAATGACTTCTTTGGGAATTGTGTCTCAGGACTGTGCTATCTTAACATGCTTACACGTGGATGTAATAGATGCAGCAGATTTAGTAACAATTAGATAGCATATATGGTCAGAAAAATTATATAAAAATAGAACTTTCTTACTCATCGTACACCCTTTGTATCTAAGGTGTACTGACTCATAATTGATTAGTTTACTGACTGAAGTAAAATTTTAGGCTTCTGTTACCTTGGCAGTAGCTGACACAATTATGGTACAACAAACTGTAGAATGGTTCTAGCTCTTCCATATTTTTTTACTAAATTCCAGTTGAAGAATTTTAATTACTATTTGGGTCAGAAAGAGCATGGCAAGTCTTGAAAATCTCAGATCCAGTTTTTAGGGTCATCAGTCCTAAGAGGCCTCTTTTTATTTGTAAACTAAGCCAATTACTTATAGAAAATTCCGAAGACAAAAATAAAAACCTCACAATGTTTGGCTGAAGCCATCTTGAGACAGTTTCCACAGCGGAACTGGATAAATTGTAACACTGCTCACTTTATCTCACTGAATACGTCCCATTCATCTGTAGTAACACTGAATCAAACAATTCTCTTGTTTTAAGACCACATCTGTTTTACTGTGCCCCCTGCACCAATTTTAATTATGTGGCAGATCTGATTGGATTCAGCACCTGCAAGTCTTCCCTTTGGGAGCCCCAATTAGCTTATAAAACATTTACTTGATTGCATTCATTAAACAAAAGTATTTTTTTCATCATAATAACGGGAATATTAAAGTGTAGAATAAAAAAGGGGTTTTAATGTGATAAGCAGAATGTATGTTGTTTGTTTATCTGCCTTCCATAAGCTTAGAGGAAAAAAGTGGTAATCCTGAAACCTAATTTCCTCAGACTCAGCAGATGTCTGTCCTGCATTAGTCTGTTTCTTTACCAACAGCTGTTTCGCAAGTGCTTCCCCTTGTCTCTACAGAATGCCTTTTGTTTAATGATTTCCCAATATATTATCTCCTATTCCCACTAAGACAAGATTTTTCAACTTTTCTGGTACCTATAAGTAGTTTTATATAGTTTAATAGACAGGTTCATCTTCGGAGAATTTAGCCAAAGCTATATAGCTATCCTGTCAGCTAGTTTCTTAGCAGTTCTACTTAACTAAGCAAATAGCTGCATATAATAAATATTTCAACAAATATTTATTTAGTGTTAGTAATAGTATTAATTATTACATATATACTTGTAAATATGCTTATTTCTCCTTATTATACTGCTCAGAGCAGTGGTGATTGAGGTCTAGGTATAGGGGGGCATATTGCATGAAGTGCAGCCCTCTAGTGGTAGAGGTCATGGGAAGTTTAAAGCAAGTTGTGTTTTTGTCATGGGTGGGGACAATGAAATAGCTTTTTGCAAAATGCAAGCAAATGTCCCACAGCATATCAGCCACCTGCATTGTTCAAGCACAAGTGAAAATAGTTGTGGAGGCCTATAGTACACCTCAGTGTAGTACAGTGCTTCACTCCTGCTCTGATGTGATTTCTATGGAAAAAAGACCAATGCAAAAATAAAAACATCTGTATCAGCAAAGTTCTCCTCTTTTTCCCAAAGCTGTTATCTGTTGTTCAGCTTTTCTGTTTTCAACCAGCTCTAGGCCAGCATATTTTACCAAAGGCTGTTGAAGCTGTTGTGGGATCTCGATGTCTTTCCTGTTTCTTTCAGTCATGTCCTACCAGCTAATGTATTCTATAACTTCAGTCAGAGTTAGTTAAGTGATGGCATGGAATACAAATTCAGTTTTCCAGACTTATTTCTAAAAACACTCTTGGCTGGTAGAGGTGTGGATGGTAGTGTTCAAACTAATCTGTCCCACAGACACAGCAGCTATGCTTAGAAATGAAAGGGATTAGGAAGAGGCATAAACCAAAGCAATTAAGCCTATATTTTAACAAATAGTATTCTGAAGAATAACCGAGCTAAAGTTCTAGTAAACATCACCTAATATGATAAAGTCTACTTTGTGAAACAAGACTCAGCCTCCTCTTTCTTGTAGAGGTGATGGATATTTCTCCTCTGGCTAACAGAGTGAACAGTTTGTTTTTCCCCTTATGGGAAATATGACAGAGTCCAATAATCATTAGATGAAAAATGATACCTCTTAAACATCCTGGCTAGGTAGAAGAAAATAAATACAGTCTTTGTCCAAAATGATGCCACTACTCTTGGCAGTTTTTCATTACTGAACAATTGCTGTGATTCCTTGTAAACTTTAGCTCCACTAAAACTGCAGTTAGTGATAAACTCAAAAGTCTCTTTCAAGTCATTAACTTCTGCCTTCTGTTTATGAAACTTTTTTCCTCCAATAATCTGTCAGTTAAACTGTTAGTATTATTAAGTTATCCAGTTGTTGCTTGTTTAAATACTGCAGAAGTTGTTCACCAATAAAAAACTTTTTACTTCAGTGGAACTTCTCCAAGAGCTTAGGAAAATCAAACCAGGGTTTAGAAAAAAAGCTAAACATGTCTTATCTACATTCCCATATTCATATTCCTTTTATTTTCTGCTCCTGTATTATATGCATTGCCAAACTAAAACCAAGTGTTTATAGTGGGATTCTTCACAGAAAAGAGCATGGGCAATTGTAGACTGTTGCTATATAGCTTTCTTTTTTCCATTAAACTAAGGATGGTTACTTAAAATCAGTAATAATTTGGCCATACTATGGATTATAACATGAACATATTGGCCAAAACTCCCTTTCTACTGGTGGAAGGAGAGAGTGCATGTAGGAAATCAATGTCCATTTCTGCTGTCTCAGCAAAGGGATTACCTGCCTCCTCTTATTCACACAATATTTCTCAAAATTTGCAAAGGCTTTTTTTGACTTTTATTCAGGAATACAGAACTGAATTGTTCACAGTTCTTAATTTTGAATCTCTAGATCAGATTTATAAACTGTTCTTGTGTTCTTTATATCTTGGGGTTACCTGCAGACCTATCCAGATATCAATGTAAAAACAATATAGCCACAGGATAAGATCATTTTTCATTCCTTCCAAAGAATTGACTACACGGATCAGGGCATGGTCCGTGAAACTCCAGTGGCTGGACACTTAACCCAAAAAGGCATCTCCATGGTGATTTTTCTGTACAGTAATCTAAAGACCTTTTATTTCTCAGAATGAAAGAAATTGAAGACTTGATTTCATTTGCCTTCCAATAATAGTAGTATTTTCTGGCATTTTCAGTGGACTTGTTTTGGGATTTTTTGTGTGTGTGCGTGATTTGTTGTTGTTGGGTTGGGTTTGGGTTTTTTTCTTTCTTTAATAGGGAAATAGATAATTCAGGGGTTAAACCTGGTACAGACTAGGAGTAATTCCATTGTAATGAAACAATGATGTAACACAATATGTAAGAAATAACAGGATCACCTTGTGTCATTTATGTCAGTTTACAGTGTTACCAGTTGAGTACCTCTTAACATTGTCTTACAAAAAAACACCAGTGATGCATCTCTTTTACAAACTGAATTCAGCCAGCTAGCAGTCCAGATGATTCAGGATGTACTCCTCTAACAGTATGGTGAACAGCATATTTTTCAAGGAATCAGCACCTCTGTTATTATTATTGCTTTAGCAGTATCACTATTTTAGAACTCATTTTGCCCACCCACCACTGTCTTACTTGTTTGAAATTTTGGCATTTCAGAAAAAAATGAAATACGAAAAAAAGAGACAGTAACAGCAAGATTAGTTTCTTTCATTTTGTTGTCAAGCTTGGTCCCCTTCCTGTGAACCAAAAGACCCAGAACAATGCAGCACCCCCTAAGTGGTCATAAGGACATCTCTGCTAGAGCTCAGCCATACTCTCAAAGAGTAATACAGTCTTGATTTTTCCCATAAATTAAATCTGGTAAAACTGGGTTGTACTTTTAAATGTAGTCTTCAATATAGGAACTTATTCAGAATTTTTGAAGCCTGGAAGTTTGCTATAGTTCAGCTGAAAATGAGAGTTATTTTAGTGAAGATCACAAATCTTGCTGGAAAAGGAATACAAAGGGGGCAAGTACACATATTTCACAGGAGACACGGGAAAAACAAGCATGAGACAATGAAGACAAAGGTACTTATTTTTCTGTGGTAACCATGACTTAAATTATGTAGCAAAATTTGAGTTGCTGTGATTATTTTGATGACTGCCAAAATGTATACTACTCCAGATTATCAAAGGCAAATATATCTTAGTAAAATTATACTAGTAAACTCTCCTACTGTTAACCACAAACCTCACTTTTTTTCCCCAGTAATCAGTTTTCCAAATGATAAGCTATTGCAGCAAAAGTAATTTTTACAAATATAATGCTGTTATAGCAGTAGGATTTTTGCCAGTGGAAAGGTAATAAAAGTCGTATCTCTAATATTACTGCAATAGTAATAGTCCTAGCAGAGATCTAGAGATCTTTAAAAATGCTTTTTTAAAGGCTTACTATATAAAAATGCATATGTCAGTAGGTTACAAATTAATTTTCATCACAGGAAGATTTTAGGCAGTAGTTATTGCCTTTTAAGAATGCAATGTTACACTGGGAACTTCAACTAATTCTTCCCTAGAGTTTAGCAAATGCCCGAGAGTTTGTTTTTGACCAACAAAAATTAATGGTTACAGTGCTTTATATTTTTTCTTCCTTGAAATCAATTACTACAAAATATCCATGAATTGGAAAGTCTCCTGATGGAGGAGGGTAACCATATAAAACTTACTGCCAGGATAAATTGGCCAGAATGATTTGGCGCATATCCTCAGAGTTTGCCATGAAAACATGTATCTATGTGTCAGCTGCACACAAAGGCTATCTGGCCCTAGAAAAAGCATGGGGATTAGACATAATGCTGCCTATTTGAGACAAAGGGTATTCCTTAGTGCAGTGAGGTTAAAACATACAGCTCATCAGTAGTACAAGTCTATCTAAATTATTTAGTTACAGTTTTGAGCCAGAAGGAAGTGGTGGCAGAATATCAATTACTTTGGGGGTTTATTCAACTTGTTATTTTGTTTCAGTGAAAGCAGCACTGGAAACATGAAAAGGTACCAAAATATGAGACCATTTTTATTTTAATCACTTGTTGCAAAATAAAACTGATTTTGGTTTACATTTCACTGAGATTTATATTGTGAAGTTGCTGTGCATGTTTGTAAGCAGGTGCATGACTTGAAATTCAATCAACATGAGTGTAACAACTCATATGCTTTAAATAAAGTGTATGTTTACCTACCTTGCTGAATTAATTCTTCATTTGTTTTCAGCTCTCTGAATATGTGGGCTCTCAAACTTTTTTTTTTTTTTTTCAGAGAAGTTATGAATTGCTTTAAATGTTTCACATACATATATTGTGATAAGAAGCTTTTTTTTAAAAATAAAAAAATAAATATCCAAAACAACAAACACTTCAGAGAGAAGATAGAAGTCCATGGACCTAATGGATGTTAATAGTTCTAATGACTTCAAGGGGTTTTGAGTCATTCAATACAAAATAGTTAAGGGAAAAAAATAGTAGAGGAATGAAACTATATAAAGGAAATTAACATAAACTGCAAAGCATTCATACAATAACAGAGATTCTCTTTGTATTCTAGTGATGGGCAATTTCAATTAATTTTGCATAGAAATATTTAGGGATATGTAAGAGGAATATATATTAATAATAATAGAAAATAGTATTTATGAATATATAATTTATGATTTCTAATAAACTGTATATACACAAAATAAGAGCTGGTATGTCATTTAAAATTTGTCAGTTTCAAAATAGAAAACTAAAGACATACTTTCCAATAATTAAAAATTGCAAGTTAAGGTGCAAATCTTTACATAGCCATGGTTTATGTTGATAATAAACAGATATAAATTTGATGTTATAGAAAGTTACACATTATATGTATATAAAAACCCAAACAGTTTATGTTTCCTGTAAATTTTCTGTGGAACTCCTGTTTCAAGCCTTCTAAATAGTTGTCTTCTTCTTGTTCTTATTTTCATTTGGAGGTTTAAGCTGTTTATTCTAGAATGGGAAAATTCACATGTTGAAACAGTAAAAATAAAATAATTTCAAAACTGAGTCATTGCAAGTGAAATCACAAAAATACCCCAGAAACAGGATCTTTGTACACATTAGTAACAATGCTTACAGATTCATCATGGCTCACAACAAAGGTATTTATAAGTGGACCTCCTGCCTCTGTCACATGCTGTCATCGCTCTGGATTGACTGCTGTTAGATCCCTGTAATCCTGAGCTCCAGGATCTTGTCCTACATGTTTACCCCACTTGGTATGTCTGTTAGCAAATATTTAAAATGGAAATGAACTCTAATCTTTGTATGTGTTTATAACAAAGGGTTTTAATCCCTTAGCCCTCATGTTTTACATGTTGTTTGGTTTTTTGGGTTTTTTTTATAAATTTTATAAAAAGCTGTGTTCAGTGTGAACGCTTCTATTTGCCAGTTTAGCCAGTTAAGTTTGGTTGATGCCTGGCATTTTTTAACTCAATAGGGTGTCAAGGCAGTTATGGAACACGTTCATGGATGAGGAGAAACATAGAGTAACAACAGCTACCGGACCAAAAATGTCATGTTTATAATAAAAAGCTTTGGCAACTTTCATATTTGTGATGCACTTATAATGTAAAAAATAGAAAAAAATATCATGGTTTAGAATAGAAGATTGATATGACAGATATAGAAATAATATGTGACTGTCATGTTGTTATGTGGATATTATGTAAATATAAAACAACTAATATTCTCCAATTAAGAAGTTTATTAAAACTATCATATCCCATGCCATCTGAAAGCTCATTGTACTGAAGCTGATATTCCATCTCTTCCATCTTTGTTTATATCAAATGATATCTGAAATAAACCACATTGACGAGCTCTACCTAAGCAAAGGCAACAGCAATTAGAATTTCTTCACTGTTGAAAGAGACACCATATGAAGACTGAATATTTTAGCAAATAAAATGCCTAAAGCTTGATGGAGAAAATGCTTCCTGGGTAATACACTACAAAATAGAATGGAATATATTCACCTCATCTAGATTTAATGAGTTGGACAGCATTTATTTCCTCCCAATATTGAGACATATTCAGTGCTGTTGAAATTTGATAGCCATAGAAACAGTTTCCATAAGCTGGGCAAAGCAAATACAAAGGTATAGCACATCATGATTTTTTTGCTGACCTGATTATAAAGAAGAGAAAATCCTTAACATATACATATGTATTGAAAGAACAATAAATACTCAAATGTGCTTTCAAAGTTGTCATCAAGTATAATATTACTTCATTTTTTCCATTCCATGCATTGAAATATGTATTACTCTAAAATCTATTTTTGGCAATTTCTCTGTACACCAATATAGTCCTATAGATAAAACTTTTTTTGATTACAATCAACCTATTCAGCTGTAATCCCCGGACCTGAAAAGCTGCAAGTATTAATTGTGAAACACATCAAATTAGTGCAGCTATTGCAAAAGGTAGTCTAAAACACTGGCAATACAAAGTTTTTTCTTGCTTCATTTGAAGGTGGTAAGAAAATAATCTATTTAGTCAAGTTCTAATCCTCACTCTTATAAAAAATTCATATTTTCAGTTCCCTGTACCCAGTAGAAATCTTGTGGCATGCAGGATCCTTGTGAAAATCACTGCTATTTTCATATTATGCTTATTATTATTAATAAATATTTATAGAATGTTAACTCAGATTGGCTTTTCCTCTACAAAGGATGCTGAGATATAAGGTAGTGATAATTTATCAACTATCAAAAAAATTGCAGATGTAGCTAATGTGGTCAGTTAAGTCTTATTTCTTTAATGAGTGACAAACTCTCACGGGAGAATTACAAAACAGAGTAATAGAATCATAGACTATCTTGAGTTGGAAAGGACCTATAAGGATCATTGATTCTAACTTCCCACTGCTTGCAGGACTACGTAAGATTAAACCATATGACTAAGAGTGTCATCCAGATGTTCCTTTAACTCTGACAGTATTGATACCATGACCACTTCCCTGGGGAGCCTGTTCAGTGATCAACCGCCCTCTCAGTGAAGAACCTTTTCCTAATGTCTAATCTGAACTTCCTGTGATGCAGCTTCATTCAATTTCCTTGTTTCCTACCATTGGTCACCAGAGAGAGGCAATCAGCAGCGCACCCTGCTCCACTGGTCCTGTTGAGGAAGTTGTATACTACAATGAGGTCACTGCTCAGCCTTATCTTCTGAACAAACCAAGGGACCTCAGCCACTTCTCATAAATCTTGCCTTTCACTGTCTTTGTCATTCTCCTCTGGACACTCAGTAATAGTTTGATGTCCTTCATATATTGAAGATAATAATTTAAGTGTGAAATCACTAAAGAAAATTCATACAGTGGTGTGATATGTTAAGGATGTGTTTTCTTGGGATCCTAATGGAATAGCTAACTCCATCTGGATAGAAACTTATTCCTGGAATAATTTCATTTACTTCAGTAGGCTCTCATTAAGGAAATGGATCTTCCAGTTATGGAAATGTGTTTTACATTTTCAAAACTTATAATTTTAGGCTAGTAAAAGTAGTTTCAATACATTCAGTCTACTTTATTGTTTTCAGGATGATTTACTCCTAAAACCAAAGGTGATATGATGAAAATGCCAGCCAACCCTGTCTGTCAATAACAAAACCACTTTTAGTATCTGTCATCCAACTTGTTTTCCAAGTTCAGATGACAAACTGGTAAATTAAGAATACATTACACATAAGAAAAAGTACACAAAATATGATAATTCTTCATTAGAACACTGTAGTTCTAATCTGAAATCATGCAAAACCAGCAAAGCTAATTTTTTAAAGAAAAATATTAAAGAGTTAAAATTATTGAAGCAAAAATATCTTGGCTTAGTTGCACATATTTTTAATTTTAAAGCAAATGTGTTAACAGAAATGGGATATAATAAGCTGTATTTTTAAAGTTTAGCTACATGTGAATGGCAATAGAATTGTATTTCCAGCCTACTTTACTATTTAGGCTAAAGTCTTTCCCCTCAATGATTTTATTCTGCTTTTAGAAGAATTTACAATTTTATGAAGATGAAGCAACTGGTACAACTTTTAACAATTTAAGAATACACTCATGAGAAGATGATGCAAGAAAATGTTAAAGCTTTATTCAATTGTTATTATCTAGCTGTAGTAGTGATAATGTAGGCAGTAATCATGTAATCCAGCCAAATTCAAAGATACTACTCTGTACCAAAGTCTGAAAGATTTGGTTCAGTTAGGCAAATTCTCACTCACTTTATTCATATACATGATTGTATTCAGCACAATTTTTTACAAACAATCAAAACACAAAGTGATGTAAAAAGAGTATCTTCTAGGTTTTTGTACTCTTCCACAATTTTCTATATAGGAAAAAAGTCCAAAGAAACTCTGTTAAAAATTTAGTATTACGCAGAGCAGTAAATGTCTGCAAAACTATTTCTACAACATACATTATTAATCATGACAATCTGGAATTTCATTGTTCTTGAAATGTTGGTTTCTTGAGTAGATTTCCTAGCTTAATATATCTTTGCTTACATTTAAAAATATTGATATCATAAACTTTTTGTGTATGTCAAGTGTGACTGAAAATATTATGTTAATTAGCTTTTGGACTGCATGGTAAATTATTCAATATTACATCGTCATACTGTGGAGGAACTGGGTTGCACTATCTCCAAAGATTATGCATTACTTTAAAATGGCTGAAAGCCATTTCTCTCTTCATTACAGTTGTCACATTAGTGAAAGATAACAGTCAGCTTTCCAGGAATATTTTATTTATTTAGAGCCTTTAAGATTTCCCAGGAGAATATATTATATAATCAAGCAAAAATACTTGGTGTGATAGATTCTGTAAAACTGCATTACATTCTGTGGAAAGTAATTTAGGAAAAAAAAAAAAAAAAAAAGTACTATGCCCATGTTATTTAGTGTCATCTAGATGTCTTAATAAAATGTATGATGACAGCAGGCATTGGTCATTAAATCTGAACTGTATTTTATTCTGATTGTTTTCATTATTCGGTTTGATAAAATGAACATTCTGTGGAAATCCAGACATCTAAGAACAAAGTTAAAAATTTTAACTGTTTTATGACATTAAAGAAACATTTCTCCCTTATATGGTAGATTGCAAAGTTTATATTAAAGATCTGTATGATTTGAATTGTATTTGAATGTTCAAAACTTTTAAAATTAAAAAAAAAAAATAGATCATCTGTGAAAACACAAGTATGTATATATATGTGCATATGTGTGTGTTTACACCTGTGTACACACAAATAAAACACATGCACGTGGATGATGTACACATATCATACATTGTGTGCGTATGTATATATATATATGTTTATACATGTATTCATACATAATATCACACAGCAGCTTTGAGCCCTCTGGTGGTAAGAAACTTCCCAGATAAGAAATCATTAATCTTAACATAAGTATATCCACTTGTCAAAAGACGTGTCTGAACTCTACGACTGGAATTATTATGCTTTCATATAGGTTCAGGATGGCTCCCTGCAGTTGGTGTGAGTCTGTAAATACAAGTGTTAATAATAACAGAGATCTGCAAATTAATTTATTGTTTCCAGCATCATAAATTTTCTGTCTTTTCTCTGTTGAATATACAGCTCTTCTGTATTCTTTTGACATATTGACTATAATTTTTGGTATTTCTTTAAAAAAACAAGAAACACCTGATATGAATACTGTCAAATAAACATGAAATGTTTTCAAATGCATCATTCTCATTCTCAACCTCACATTATCTAATTCCACAAGTAAGTATTTGGAAGGAGGTGAAGAAAAATCTGCATTTTAAATTAGGAAAGGATTCATCACATATAACCATACGTCAGCCTAGCTAGGTTGCTAGACTAAGCTGGTTGTTTGCACTGACCCTGCTCTCACTGGAAGTAAATAGGACTGAATGAGTTGCTTTCTAAAGGTGCATGGGAGAGAGCTGTAAGATAGGTGAAATCTTTATAGATGCAAGTTTCTATTTCTCAAGGAGATTTAGCTAACTATCCTAGAATCCATGTTTTCCTTTTAGAAGGCTGGAAAAAAAATGAGTTATATAAATAGCCTAGATACAAACATTAAATAAACACAAAAATAAACAATACATCCAAAAGATTAAATAACACAATAATAAATAGTACTATTTTTAGCAATATTTGTAATGTATAAAACACATTAAAATATAAAAATGTAATAAAACCATGTATCTATTATAACATCTTATTAATAAATAACATAAATCTCAGGTTAATTTCCGACATGGGGAAACCATTCTGTGATATTACTACTATTTTGAGGAAACCCCAGAATGACAGTCAGAAGTGTTTGGTCTGGTGCAGGATGGATTTGTTGGGCTCCAGAGATCACACTTGCCTCAATTTTCCCCCTAGACTCAGTTTAAACATTTGGTCTGGATGACAAACCATGCCTTAGATATTATCAGTCCTGCAGCTGGCCTATTTCTTCAAAGATTAACAGTTTAATCAGAACCTTGTCCCTGCAAGGTTGTCCTCCCAAGGGAGCAAAGCTATCCAGAGTGGTAAGGTTCCTAAGCTCCTTTTATAGGGCAATCCTCCTCTTTTTTGGAGGATGTTAAGCTGTGGTATTCATTCCCACTGTCCACAGTCCTGTAATCATAGAACTTGTTGACTCTCAAGAATAGTAATGGTTTAATTGACCAGGGTTTTCAATAGGGGTGAATATCAGTGTTTCTGGAATTTTTTCATTATAAACATAGTATAGTAATTTTTGAATGTAATTGGTTATGTGCTTAATGCTTAGGACAGGAAAATTATGTAAGTCATAAGCAATTAATTCTCATTTTTAAAAATACAACGAAAGTTTTGTTTCGAGTGTATTAGAACACTTAAAACTACTGTTATATATTTGACTGTTTATTTTTAATATCTATAAAAATTCCATATGTGCATCTTATAAAATTAATTCATAGAAGGAATATTTTTACTGGATGCATGTAAAATTTGCACAGGTTTATTTTTAAGAAATATATCTTGTTAAAACATGCAAAATGGAACATAAGTTTTGTGTGTGGTAACAGTCCACCTCATGCAGGTAGTGAGGAATAAGGTCAGTAGTTTCAACATGCAAGAGTATAATTATCAAAAGAACTGGAGTAGGGTTATACATAGAAGAAAATAGTGGTGACTTCATAGCAGTGAAAAAAAAGATTCTTTGAAGAATAACACCAAACAGCATTATATGACTTGGAATGTTAGGGAAAAAATAAATTTTATGTTAAACTGCACTTTTCTTATTTAGAAATCTTTTTTCTAGTAGAAATGCGGGGGGAGAATGGATTTCGGCAACTTCACAGGAGTTATAAAGTTAAGAGCTTTATTATCCGTACATCCCTTGGTTATATAGAGCAAGCTTCACTGATCACTCACACCAACAACAACGATGATTGGATACATGTGATAGCACACACAGTGTTCATCTGCCTAAATCTACTACATTTGGTTGCTATCTAACTCACTCAGTATCCCCCACGTCCTGTTTTTCTCTACTTTGTTCTGCTTTATCTTCTTGCTTCATTGCCTTTTCTCCACTGTTCTTCTTCCTTCGCACTCTCTCCATGGTTCAAGGACAGTTCATGATAACAGTGTCCATTTTCTTCCAACCAAGATCTCACAAGGAAATAAAATAGGCAGGAAACTAGTACAAATTATTAGTGCTCTGCTTTAATTAATCTTAAATTAATACTTCACAAAATAAGATGTTATTGCTTAGTTATGAAATGTTTATAACAAGAGTATATGATGTCTGACTAAAAGTGTTTGCAGACAAAATAATCTTAATTTTCTTCAAGAAGGCATAAAGAATAATTTAGCATGGCTAGAACATATTAATAAAGAGATTTTATGGGGTGCTTAAACTATCAGGAGTTCTTGGTTCAAAAAGATTATTTAATGGCAGCCTAATGAAAAAGGAAATTAAATCCAAAGACTACTAGTGTGAATTCATCAAATCAAGTTGTACTTCCAGGCTGCTCTTTTGCATCTGACATCACTGCCATCCTCCCTGCATTTTGTAATTATTGCATCAGGTCTACAATAGACCAAGATACCATCCATTTATGTGTCACAGGGGACAAGAATCTCCCTCTGTGGACAATCACACTTCATCATTGATGGTTGAATTAGATGTCTTTTAAAGGTCTCTTCCAACCCCACCTATTTTATGATTCTATGACAGATCCCCCAGAATAAAATAATTTTTAACATCTTAAATAGCTAGCTTAAAAATAACTGCCACAAAATAACCATGGTTGAGATTATAAACAACATACACTTGAGAAAAAAGACAAAAGACTTACAAAAAATCAGTCTCTGTCTCTAGCCTTTAACGTGTACCACACCTTATAATGTTTCAGTCACATATTTAAAGGACATATTCAGAGCAACAGCTAAGCAAAGCTTTCCATACAAGGTTGAATAATAAGGCTGAGAAGAGGCAGTCTGTTAGACTTCCTGTGGCCCTATGACATAGGTAACAGGTACTTGGGTACATCTTCAACAATATCCCCCTTCTTCTTCCTTTTTTTGAGAAGAAAGACAGAGGCCAGAATGCAGCTGAGTAATAGACTGTCTCTGCTGTCCAATGTCACAATTATTGTCCAATAAATCTAGCAATATAACAGCAGAAACATCAGGGTTTTTTGTTTTTTTTTTTTTTTTTTTGAGGTAGGACATAAGTTTCATAGAGCCTCTGAAAAATGACTTGAACTGAATGCATTTCAAAGAGATTCCCAGTATACTTTTCTTTTATAAAAACTTACATGATAGTATGAAGAATCATAAATAATGTAAAACATCTCACTTCATTCTCCAAAACAATCACTGTTTAAGATTAGAAGAGGATTCCTTTGTGGATACTGCCTTATTTATTATTAGCTACCTAAACCCTCCTGAAGACACTGGTTCTTCATTATCAGCATCTGGATAATAGTTTTGGTTGACTGCTGTTCAGTTCTGTTATTTGAATTTCTGCATATGTCACTAAGGGCCAGGAGAGACCATCTAAAGTTCAAAAACAAAAAGAGGAAAAGGTTCCCAGATAAAAAGTTGTTTCTGCATTGCCACTGAATTTCTGTGTCACATCTGTAAGTTTCTTTCTTTGACATTTGAGATCTGAGTTGTCAGACATTTTTTTAAGAAACCTTTTGTAGTTATAGATGTGCAGAAGTAATCCTGTCACAACAGAGGGAAAGCTTATAAAAAATACTTTTAAACTTTATCACTAAAAAACTAGTGAACATATTGTGTAATATAATCTTAAAATATTACCTCTTACCTTCTTATTAAGTCTATATGTACATACTTATTCATAACAATGCAGACTGCTTATCCATTTGGTTTACATGTTTTACTGTGTTTTATATATGTCAAAAATTATAATTAGATCATCCAGCCTGACATCACAACTCATCAAATTTTATACTTTATTTTATCAGACTAGGACAAAAGCTCTCACAGATGTATCCTGAGTAAAAAGTTAGAAAGCACCCAGCTTCATGATGGAAAAATAATCAGTTATAATAGATATGACTAGGTGAACCGTATCCCTGATTAGAAGGAAAGTAAAACTCCACAGTGCTCTCTGCAAAGCAAGCTGTGAAGAAATCTTTGCAGATTGAAATAAAGACAATGAGTTTCAGGTTTTGTCTCATAGTATGGTGTCTGTGGTCCTTTCCCTAACCATCACCTATTCTGTGTCCTAGAGGAGATACAAAATCAACAGTCCATCACTGCAATACATTAATGCAAATATACATCAAATGAAACAAAACTATCTTGACTTTACAGGCAATTATTTTAAGCCTCAATATTACTATACATGCTGCCCTGCTCTGAGGTGTAAAGGTGAGATTGTGGAGAGCGATAACTTGAAATTTCTCTACTTTTGCTGCCAAGCCCAAAAATGCAAGGAGACTGTGTCTTCTCAAAGACTAGAAAGGACACTGCAATAATTCAGTGTGGCCCTCTATACTCCCCACTAGTAGAATGTCTTCCACAAGTTGGATGAAAGTGCGTCTAATTTTTTTTTCAGGGAACCATGACCCTTTCAGGTCTCCCAAGAATTACAGAATTATGTGTATTTGTAGCAGTGTCTTAATTTGGATTCCCAGTAATTAGCTTATGTTCTGTTTCTGACAGCAAGATGAATAAGCTCTCTGCTGTCAGATATGATTCCCATGTTTAAATACTTATACCCATTTATCAACCCATCTCTTAATCTTCCCTTCAATATACCAGATAGATTTATTTAATTACACCTCACACCATAATGCAAGATTTTTAGCTTGGGTGGGTGGGGGGAGCATATCCTCTCCACCATTGCCCATGTCCATTCCCTTTCCTTATCCATACAAAGATTTTCTTAGCCTCCTTTTCACAGAAGCACAGAAAGCTCAGGTTAAGGATGTAATCTATGATAATACTTAAAACCTAGTTTTAGTTTGGTTTTCAGTTGGTTGTTTTTTAAAACAGTTTCTGCCTGTCATTCTTTAGATAAAAAATGCTTTCTTGAACTCCAAAGGTATTACTCTTTATTTGGCAGTATTAAATTTTTTTTCTGTATTTTAATTGTTTAAATCACTTGATTTAAATTACTATAATAGTAAACTATCCCTTACTTTTTAATAGCCTACCAATCTTTGGATAATTCTTAAACTGTATGCAATATTCACTGATAAAGCTAGGTAATTTTTTAAAACTTTCATACCTTTCACCCCCCCAGTTCCCAGTTTCCTGATGGAAATAAGAATTTTCATGTAACAAGTCTAACAAAGTTAAGTTTCTTTTCCTTGTCCTCCCCCTTCAATGATACAGAAACCATACTCTGAAGGCCATAAAATATATGTAGAGAGAAGTTAGAACTGGAACAAGAAAAAATATACAAAAGATCCTGGATAACAATATCAAAAGAACACTTTCTAATCCCTCTACCTCATACCTGTGAATTTTATAAAATGCAAGTATTTGAATCAAAAAAAGCCCTCCACTACATGTAGGAAGTGAATTAAGTCTGAGTGTATATATGTACTTTGTTTACCACTCCAGTCAAAACCAGACAAACAAAAAGAGATCTCACAAAAAAAGCTATCCGAATGATAATATTAACAATAATAATAACTGTAGTCTCCAGTTCATCACCAGCAAAGCTCCAAGCTAACAAACAAATCCACTCCTGTACCTGAAATGAAGATCAGGATAGCTAATTTGTTATTCTGTGTTACATCCTTTTCTGGATAATGGGACATTTGCAAATCTCACTATTTCCCAGTTTTCCAAGGTAAGTTAAAAATTGGCAATGATTCACTTGTTCCTTTGAGACTTCTGAGCATAAATTACCTAGCTAGTTCATCAGAAATATTCTCCAATGGGAATTAATGTTGCCTTATCAGTACTTTAATTCAGATATAAAATGTTGTGTTTCTATCAACATTTGAATGGTTTGGCTCTAAACCAGCCATTATCTCAGCTTCTCTTACTCTGAATTAACTTACAACCTTTCTGAGCAAACATAACAGTGTGCAACTCTCCTTTTTCCTAGTAGGTAATTCTGCAAACATTATAGCTCAGATGAAATAAAAACATCCAGCAAGTTGTGTACATGCTTGCTTTCTTAAACAGCTTTTTATACATTTACCTCTACACTTCTCTGCTCTGTCTTCTATAGGAATTTCCTTCCCATCTAGGTTTGAGAAGTCAGAATCCCTGAGAGGTCACCATATTTCTTGTTTCTCTAGTGTTGTCTCATATAATACAAAAATATACACTGAAAAATTTACATTTTATAGTCTCCTTTGCAATGCTGAGGACTTTTTATAATCTGTACCTTGATTATACAAAGACTTTCTTCTTATGTTCAGGATAGGGTACTTCAGAATGGGTGGGTGGGAAGGGACTCAGAGAAGATATTTTATTGGAAGAGTTGTCCAGGGAGTAAAAACTGGAAGTAAAATGTAGCATTCGAAAGCAGTACTTTGTCAGGAAGACATTTTTAGTATGGGATACATTTATTGGTAATATTAAATATTTTAGAGACTCCCTGTGTTGACAGTGTTTTGTTGATACTTATGTATGTGGTATATGTGTTTGGACTTTCTTCTTGGCATCTGTAAATTCTGGAATTATTTCTGCTGTCAACAACGAAATTGCAATAGTAATGCCTTAAGACTGGTTTGTTTGGGTTTTTTTGGTTTTTGTTGTTGTTGTTGTATGTGTGTGTTTGAGTTGTTGTTTGTTTGGGGTATTTTTGGGGGGTGAGGGTGTTGGGGTTTTTTTTTTCCCTAAACTAGGTAAGAAAACAGCAGACCACTTTCAGGAAAACAAACTGACTGACTTTTCCAGAAAAGTGCCCAGTTTCATACCTGGTCTCCTATAATCTTTATAAATATTTATTTTTACTCTTATAGGTATGTGATGCAGATTTGAATTTGAATCAAGTGGATTCTCTGGCTATAATCCATGATTCTCCAAGAATTAACTAACTAAACAGGAATTTTCAAATAAAAACTAAGAATTCAGGTGACTAAATTTGGGAAGTTGGAGAAGAAATGGGATGTTATAGATTAAAAAGTGTGAAACTGAAAAAAAAAGTAGTGGGGTAAGAGTTCTCTGTGATTGGAAACTGAAAGAGGAGATGATGGAACGGATCAGCAAAACAGCTGGTGTCAGCTGATCTGCAAAATTTTGAAAATAGCAAAGACTGAATAAACTGAACAAGGAAGCGGAGCAGGAAAGATTATGCAGAGAGAAGAGTGGTATTGCAAGACAACCTAAGATGAGGAAACATTGGGAGGCTTGATAAAGAAATGGCTAAAGAGAGAAGTATGATGATCAGAGCAAGGAAATGAGAAACTGGATGAAGAAATTAAGGCAACACAGATACTACCAACCTAATACTTATTGTTACATTGTTTAAAATCACAAAATGTGATACTCTTTTGATCTTCATTCTTTCCAGTTTCATTCTAAGGAAAATATATATAGAATTACTTTTAAAATAATAGATTTAAAGGGCTGCAAGCTCAAGCACCTAGTCTAGTCTATATTATGGTTGTTACCTAGCAAAGTTATCTTGAGTTTCCATTCCCCACTCCCCCAAATCAAAATGTTGTGTTACCATGTTTGACTAAATGGTGCTGTTCTGCTTTTTCCACAGACAACAACTCAGCCATCTGTCAGGGCATTGTATGTATGGATCAAAATATATAAAACAACTTGCATCATTAAAATATAGAATCTTCAGGCGTACAAAAAAATTACAGAAATTTAAATGTATATACTTAGTGCTTCCATATTCCCAAATCTAAATGAGTTTCCCTAATTACTTACACCTAAATTAAAAGATTAACTTGAAATAAAGAAAAAAGAATTTATTAGAGAACTGTAAATTCCACTTAGATTTCTGCAGACTCTGAATGAGGCAAAATGTCAGCAATTTCTACTATTTTTTTCAGACTTCTTATTTAAGGAGAATACCTTCTAATCCCAACACAGTTATTTTGTATAAGAACTTTTTAAGTTACTTCAAAGTATACAAGTGTTTTAAAGCTCGTTATACTAATTTCATACTGATTTACTGTGATTGTTGCTGATGCATTAAATATATTTAATCTATTATGCTAAAACTTAAAAAAAATTTACACCAGTCAAAGCTAGGTTTTTGTTTTGTTTCGTTTAATAAACAAGTTGAAACAATTGCTTCACCACTATGCAGTGGAATGCATATATGTTTGATGTACTTAGTATAATTTTAATATCAATTTTTATGATGCAGTTCTTTTCCAAAAAGGTCAATTTTAAGTTAGTCTAATTTTAAAAATAGTTAAAAAGTCTAATGTTAGACTTATGTAGTTAAGCTCTTGGCCTGTATTCTTCACCTAAATCAGCTTTAACAGTCTGCTTTTAAAATTGATTTGGTTTGTACATAATATACTTTAATTCTATGTCTTTGGAAATATTTGTCTATGTACATACAGCACTAGGGGAAATTAAAAAGAAAAAGGCATGATATATGTAGAAGTGGAACAGCAGTGAACAAATAATGACAGATATCTAAGACATTGCTCAGATACGTAGAAAGAAATACTTGATGCAAAAAGTGAGATTTAATTAGGCTGTAACTTTCAACAATTTAAGTCAGCTGGGAACTGCCCTGAAGTAACTCAGACCACAAGGGTAATTATTACATTTCCACTTACTGTCCAGCTGCTGACACTATACACCACTTCACAGTTACTCCAGCCAATTTCTAGGACCTCACATATAAGAAAGGCTACTGAAAGCCTTTTTCCTCTTCTTTAGATATGGTCTTTCTTTTCATTTGCTTTACATCTATTCAAACTGCCAAGACATTACAATATATGCAGCATTCTAACCCACTCTACTAAGCTGTGGGCTTAGGGATGGTAAAGGCTATAGGGATGGTAAAAATACCTACTATTTGCATTCTTGCAGCATGAGAAATACTCTTCCATTTCCAAAGAAAATGAAGGTGCAGTGTCCATATGATAGCAATTTGTACTTAGTATCAGAATTACTAGTAACAGTAACTGTAATAATAATTCTATAGTAATCACAATAGAAAGAATTGTCTCAGTCTGATGGGGAAGCTCTCTGCTAACTTTTCCTTGTGCTCAAAAGATTAAAACCTGAGCATTAAAGAATAGAAAATAAAGATGTGATATTTGGCTGCTTACTTCTTGATGGTTTTGTTAAATATTATATTCTTCTTATTTGAGTGGGCAAAATAGTATTTGCACAGTGCCTACATAAACCACTATACTGATATTTGAAGCCTAGGAAGTCAGTGTTTTTCACAGGATCTATCTCCCTCTATGACTGTGGGTGCAACAGCCTATGAGATGCTTGAAATGCAACATCTATAGGAAAATATATATAAGAGAAGTCCTGTTAAGTTTCAAGTAACAAAAAAAAAAAAAAAAAAAAAAAAAAAAAAGCAAAATTGTCTTGTTTTCTAGTTCTCATTAACCTATAGTATGTCTTAAGTAAAGGTTCACATATTGTTTTAATAGGTTTATGAGCAGAAGCCTAAGATGGAGGTTAGTGATTTTTATATACACCCTGAGCTGAGAAATAAAGCTGCAGAAGTGTTAAAAATCAATCAATCAATCTTTAATGCCTAGTGTTTTAAAACTACAGTGAACTCTCTAAGATGGAATAAAACAAAATAGTAGCCTCTGAAAAGTCTACAAAATATACGAAAATAGATCTATAAATTTAATGTCTCTTAGGACAGCACATAAATACTGTAGCACATTTACCTGCTACCTTCCTGAAAGTAGGATCAGATTATAAGTATTTGTAGAGCACAAAGTTTGATATTTCAAAGCCTTCAATGGGTGAATCTTAGTATTTTTGCTTTCTCTTTGTCACTGTAGAGAATGGTTCCTTTTCTCCCTCCCAGGAGAGACTTTTCTATCCTTTTCTATTAAAACAGCTAAAACTTGAATCACTGAAACTGTGAAAGAGGAAAAAGAGATAGAAACTAAGAAAAGTAAAAGTTTGAAGGCAACTGGAAATTGACAAATAAGTGTCAGAGCAGAAAACGATGGCATTTTGCCAACCAGCTGCGAAAACTAATTCAGCTTTAGATAAAGAGATTTTAAAGGGGAAAAGGACAGGCAAACTTCAGAAAAAGGAAGAATAAAGGAGCAAAGAATAAATCCTTAGAGCTGTGTTAAAGAAGCAGCATAGGCAGTGCTTTGTTGTTTTAACTGCAGAACTGCAAGAGGGGCTTTTCACTGAGACTTTGAATAGCACCAAAGAAACAGCCAGAATAAAGTGGAAGCACTAAAGGTTCCCTTAATGCAGTAGCTTATAGACCAGCCCTCAAAAAGGGATTTAAAGATTAGCTTTTCTAGACAAATAGAAATTATTAATGGCAGTGTTTTCTTCAGCAGTCTACATATAGACATAAAAATAACAGTATTACACACAGTTCTGTGTACAAATTCATGCCAAGAATTGTTTGAGATTGTTAGACAAAGAAACAGCTGACAAAGAAAATGAAAAAAAAAAAAAAGAAAATTTCACTGGAACCCACTTTCCCCTACAGAAGAAAAATATTTTAGTGAGCCAGTGGGTAATCTTCAAGAATACAATTTTTTTTTCTATTTCTTTTACTAGGTACATCATGTATTTATTTTGTGGTCAGAGAGCATGTAAAAGAATGAAGTTATGAGTGCTGGCTGGCGACAACAGCAGATCAAAATAGCAAGCTAGTACATAAAATAAAATGAGGGAAGGTCGTCATAGGCTTGTCCTCTCATCTGTCACTAAGCCTTTTAATCAGGCTGTGAATAGCAAGTCAGCATGACGTAATACTGCTGGTCATTATGCAGAGATCTAATGACTGCATCAAATCTGCCCAATTACAACTTTCTCAGAAGTTCCCTTAGGACACCTCTCCTGACCATTCAGACTAGACAGAGTTTAGTGGTCCCCTCTGGTTGCTCTGAAAACATCTCTGAGCTCACAAGAGGATTCCTCAAGAGTACCAGGCTATGAGTGTGACTTCACATATGCCCTCTGTATGAACCACATCCTTTCACCTCCATTATGCACGGTTTGACTGTTGCATGAAATTCCCAGAGCAGCATAGCATGACTGTCCATCTTTCATCCTGCATGGGCAGGAGGCACAAGCTCTCTCACACTAGAATGTGCATCTTAGGTACGTGAAAGATCTGGCATTAAGAAGACAAGAACAATTTTGGCTTTCATTGAACAGAAAGCCTTGACATATGTAACTGCCATAAAACTCAGGGAGAGATCACCTAATATGTTTAAAACATTTCTTAAATAACCTTTCAGAGAGGGAATTATGAATGGAAAATACCACTCAAAGTGTAATACTTTTGCAATGTTATAGAGAAAAATAGGAAAAATATTCTATTTTACTGTGAAGTTAAAGCTCAGAAATTCAACAGGTCGTTCAAACAGAAAAAGATACTTATGAAAATCAATTACATTTTCACTGTGAGCTCTAGTGTTGTTATCAGCACAGATTAGCAAACTGTGAAATAAGGAAAAAGCATGGAAACCCTCTGCATTTACTCACAGACTATTGAAATGTCACCATTAGCTGACATTTCAATTGTGAAAGTTTCTCATTTCCTGCAAGCTTAGGCAAATGAGGGATTTAATTTTTTTTATTTTTTTTATTTTTTATGGCTACATATTCTGGCAGTCAGCTGTTTCAGAATGACAATAAAATTCCTAATGGATGTTGTTTGTTCTTGAGAACTTTCTTTGGAAGTTTTTATCAGCTTAATAGTTGTTCTGCTACTCACCAGTGCTGAAGTCTATACTTTGAGTGAGGTACAGTGAACAAGGATGTTACATTTGTGTGTTCCATGTCATATAAAACCCTAAACTGTCTCACCATCCTTATTTTTTATTGTCTTTCACCATTCCTAATTTTTCACAGAGTATTTGTGCTAATGTTTAATATTAGGTAATTTAATATAACTTTTCTGAATTGGAGGTGCTTTAATCCATTGTCTGCTTTTCTATAGTTATTTCTTCTATTGGGTATGTATATCCTATAGTATATATGTTCTTTGAATGTGTCCCAGTTGTGTGAGTGACTCATATATACAAACTTCAAGAGATGGAAAATGATTTTAAAAACCCCCACTTTTAATTTACATCACCCTACAATATGGAATTTTTCTGCAGTCTTTAATAAAAAAAAAAAGAAAAAAAAAAGAATAATCTACTTGAGACACCATCTGGCCTGGAAAACTTATCTCACAGGTTTCACATGTCATTCTTCCCATCAGTATCAATGGGTCTATCAGAATATCTTTCAAACTATTATATGTCATTTGTGATGAGAAGTGCAAACTTGTTGGGTTAAAGATAATATGTATAAAGTATTGAGAGCATTGATAGTGCTTGATAACAGAAAGGGGGTTTATGATCATATAATCTAGTTTTTAAATGCTGTTATTTGAAATTTGTCCTGTAAAGATGTTGTTAGCAACTAAGAGAATTTGAGACTTATGAAAAAAAATTACCAGAAGGCATCTGTTACAGCTTTCCATCCTGTCCTTCTAGACATTTAATAATAAATGCTGAAAGGGACTAAGGAAGTCTGTTATACTGGTTGCTTAATCAGACAAACACCTTCACTGACATTAAGGAAGTTGCTGATGTGAACAGGAGTTTGCAGACTCAAGACCTTAATCTGGCAATGACTGAACTAACAGTTCTTGAACCATGGGAAGAGGAACTGCTGGAGGTATGGCTGCTCTTGTGTGTATCACATTCAAATCATGTTACAGGGGTTTCAGGATACCAGGGGTGTTACCTGCAAGCCTGTTATCTCCCAAATACATAAAACCACATCTATAGCATATACAGCAGGGATTCTAAATTCCTTTTTAATATGGTTGTATTACTGTACCACTTCTGGACTGTTAATTGAAAAATAGCATGTAATATTGCTATACAATTGCATTCTTATTTCTGATAAAATCAGGTGATGCTAAGAGAGATGGGTTTTCTGTTTTTATTTGTCAGACCATAAAACTGAAATGTTAACTTCTCCTTTTTCTCCACTTTTTTCACTTTGATTTTTCTCTACAGCAATGCATGTTTTACCCATTTGTTTTGATAACTTTTAATGGAAATCTGCTTTTTCACAAGGACATCCTAGTACTTTTAGATGAGCTGTGTTTGCATTCTTAAAAGCCTTTTTAAAATCCAGACCTCTCCAACACCCATTAAAAATAATGAAACTGTCCCTCTGGGATATAGCTAAGATCCTAGGTGGTGAACAGATTAGCAAGAAACTGAAACAGAAACAGTTTACAGCCACATCAAATAGCTTTGGTAATCTTTACAATCTATACTAGAAAGTGGTCCTTTCCACAACTTGAAGAGCTCAGGTAGTGTAAAGATTGGTTTACTGTAGGAAGCACATTTTTCTTATAGCTGAAAAACAGATGAAAGCTGAAGTTGTGTATAAGATAAGAATCTTGATGAGACTCATCTATAAAATACTTGTCTCCCTGTGACACAGTTTGAAAAGCTTTTACAATATTTTGCAAAAAATTTTTCTGAGTTTATGTTCATTGCCTGATGTCTCTCAGAATTGGAGGAAGACATTATTTTATCCTTGTTTGGATACTTGAAGTCTAGCACTCAGACTTAAAGTTTCTGTATCATGGAGAAACACTTTCAAGTAATGTCCCCTCAGAATATTTTTTTCTAGCATATTTAAACTTTGAAAGCTTTGAAAAGGAGTGGGTGACAAGGGTCTTAGAGCTGTTTGGTTATAAATCAAACAAAAGGTTTCAGAGGCACATGAATTACTCAGGTCCATCAGAAGTGCAGACTGGAGAATGCCTATGGAAAATTTTTTTAAAAAATTACTTACTGTGAGCATAGTAAGATTGCATTTACTGAATTTCCTTAATAATATTACAGTTGAATAACAAAGCCATTACATTTTTTCAACAAATAATAATTCATCTTTTTTTTTTACATGATAGATTTTCAAATAATGGAAAACTTGATTCCTTTTCACTTAGTTTAAGGAAATAAATCAAGTCCAAACGTCACCAATAAAATCACTACTTGCATTTAAGACTTAATCCATGCCATTGTAGCACTGCAGTACTTAAAGCTTTTTTTTTTTTCCCAGTTTGCATCATTATTTGCAAATCACTAAGTGCAGGGAGCAGCAGACAAAAAGGCCATGGGAATAATATATTTTTGATTATTGGTTTTTAGCAATGTATTTTACCTGAATCAGAGGCTTCAGCTAATAAGCATTCATTTCATTTTTCTACCCAGTATTTCTTTCTGGGTTTTTTTCCTATTTTATGCTTCATGGAAGGTAGAGTCCTGCCAGTGTTCTACTATTCCAGCAAAGCATGCAATATCCTAGCATAAACATATATAATAGAGATATTGCTTGTCCAAGCCCAGGTTTTTTCTTGATTTGTTTCTTGAACATACTTAATACAGTTTAGTATCTTTTTGTCTTTCAAGATTTTTCTTTACTACCTAAGACACTAAATTTATCTGTCTTCTTAATGATTTTAAAATTTCTTTGAAATTTTCTGTGATCCTCTATTGCCCCAGGGGGCGTTTTTA
>JANHGN010011461.1:9142-40981 GCA_024605025.1 Megaceryle maxima | reverse complement strand
AATAAATAATAATAATAATAAAAAGCCACCTCTAACACCCCATTCCTAGAAATCAAGCATCCACCGGCGAGCGGATCTATGTGCTCGGCTCCCGCACTGGGAGACAGCCTTATCCCAAACTCCTCGATTCGGGACTAAACCATCAAATTATTTAGTCGGCGGTGAGTCTGGCGAGTCCTCGGTCCCTTTCCTAAGCTACACAGCATCACCCAAAGTAGCGGCAGGGTCGGATGGGAGCATGGCCCCCCGTTTTCGCCCCAGACATGCAGGTCGGCAAGGCTCCGCCGAGGCTGAGGGGAACCTTCCCGCGTGGGTCACGACCAAATCACTGCGTTCATTTGCAAAGTGGAGTCCTTTATTGCGCGGTTTAAAGGCACAGCACAGGCAACTTTTACGAAACGGGTGACAATAGTATTCGTTGGTTTGAGACTAGGCATGAGTCCTGGGCATCGCTCTTCTCTCCTCTTCTTCTCCTTTTTGTCAGATTAAGACACTCGCCCCTTTGTAAAAATACGGATGCACACACAGACACAGAGAGATGCGTGCACACAATCTGCGCTGAACGGCTCCAAACCCAAATTAGGTGGATTTTTTTTTTTTTCCCCCCCCCAAGAGGTCAAAATACTATTTCTTAAAGCCGTGGGAGCGTGGACCTGAAAATTAGGAGGTTGGGGGAACACCACTCTCAAACCCGTGATTTCAGTTCAGCAGCTGACCCCTGCAAATTTGTGAAGCTCGGTATTAATCGACCTGCAGCTACATCGAAAAGGCTGAATTTAAGCGTCGGTCCTGAGCCAATTTATTGGGATGCCTCGGGTACCTGGCGTGTAAAAATAATTCTCTTCCCTTTGTCTCTTTACCCTTTCATTCATTCATCCGTCCATTCATTCATCCATCCATCCATATGGATGAGTGTAGCATCCTACAGAGCCTTATCTACAGAGGATCTACCTATAAGACCACACTGCTGCTGGATGCTGTTTGCCTTTCCTCACGCACTTCCGACCAAGCCGGGTTTCCACAAGCCCCGAAGTTCCTGGGGAAGGACCCCCAGCCCCTCTCCAGCTGCAGGACCGCAAGGAAGCCTGGCGAAGGAGCAGAAGTTTTCCTAAACGAAATTGAGAGACGGAGGGATGCTGCAGGCTCCCGCTCGCAGCTGCGGGGCCGGGGCTCTACCCCAGCCGGGAGGGAAGCGCTTACCTCACATTCCTCATACTTGATATTATCCGTCAGTTTCCAAAGCATTTTCATGGATTGGCGTGAGAGAGGGTTTGGTTCTCCCTTGCCTTTCCCTACGGTGGCGGTGCCGGGGCTGGCGGAGGCTCTGCAGCGCTCCCGTCCGCGCTCGGAGATCTCCCTCTAATGGTGGAAACTTTTCCCTTTTCCAGCTCTTTACCCACAGCCTAATCGCCTCATTAGCATATCAACAACAGCCCAATTGCTCGCCAGCACAACAACCTGCAGCGATGGACACAGGTAGAAAGGACCCAGAAGCAAAAAAAAAAAAAATAATCCCAAAACAAAACAAAAAACCCCACACCAAAAACCAAGAAATAAAAGAAAGAAAGAAAAAAAAAAAAAAAAAAAAAGCGCTTTCTCCAACCTGTCGAGCTCCGACTCGGGGGGCAGTGGTGGGGGGAGGGTAGCGTAGCGGGCCCTGCCTGCCGCTGCTCCCCCCGCGCCTCTGCCTGCCGGCGAGGAGGAAAGTGGCCAGAGAAATCAAAGAGGCAACTGTCCCTTCGGCTGCAGAGTTTGGGGCTAACCATGAAGCCACCCCCTGCTTTGTGGCTTTTTTTTTTTTTGCTTAAACACCACCACCCCCTCTTTTTTTTTTTTTTTTCCTTTTTCCCCTTTCCACGGGTTTAAAAAAAACAAAGAGAGGAGAAACGAGACTTCGGTCTTGTTCTAACGTGGTTATTGTCTGAAGAGGCTTCTGTTGCCCTCTGAATTTGATTTGATCTTTTTTGTGGATTTTCGAAAAGCTTCTTTCTGTTGCAAGCTATTTTGTTCTTCTCGGCTCTGTTGGCTATTGGTCTTCAAAAAAAAAAAAGCCAACTAAAAAACCCAAACAAACTCAACAGAACCTCCCAGATAGAAATGGGTGAACGGTACTGTGAATGCAGCAAGAGCCGAAGTCTTTTGCAAGCACTTGAGCAAAGGGTCAAAAAACAATGACCATAATAAAACTTTGGTACTTTCTTAGGTGGAGCGCTTCGTTTGCTTAACAATGTGCCGCTAAGCGAGCGCTCAACCCGCCCTCTCAGGGGGTTGCTTTTCCACCCTTCTCATTTAGTTCCCAGCCTTGAGCCATCCACGGACAGGCTTCCTTTTACCCGATTTTATTCTCTGTGTGTGTTGTGTTTTTTTTGGTTTTTTTTTTTCTTCCCCCTCTTTCCTTCTTCTTCCCACTTCTCACTAATCCCGCGCCTCTTCCAACTCCGAGGCATCCTCCCTCCCGTCCGTCGTGTCGCGACTCCCCACGCCCGCCCCGGGCATCCCCGCGCTGGGGAGGGGGTGGGCAGCACTTGGCTGTCTTACCGCTCCCCGAAACTTGTCTCTGCCAACCGTAAAACCTGCCCTGTCAGCCTGGGAGACCCTCCGGGGACACCCCTTCGAAGTCGGGGGAAAAAATTTACCGGCTCCGGGAGCAAACGGCCCCTCCATTGAAGCTCGGTGCAACCTCGGGAGGTGGGGGGGGCTCGGCAGAAGCGTCCCCACGCCGGGAAGGGCGGCAAAGCCTCCAGGCTCTGGGCCTGCTCTTTCACACACACATCTACATCCCCAAAACGGATTATTCTTATTTTTTCTTTCCCCTTCACCCCCCTCCTTCACCCCCCGATGCTCTTTTTCACCAGCGCTTTTGTCTGCAAGTGGCAGGAGAGTAAATTGTTGTTTTTACTCCCATTGAGGTTCAAATGGAGCTAGCAGATTAAGCCTAGTTAATGCCCCGGGGGGGTGGGTGGGGGGTGAGAAAGAGGAGGGGAGGAGGGTAACGAAGGGGCCCATCACCCCTTAGTGACGTCCTGACGGAGCCAGGCTGCCCGGGACAGCATCCCACCCGGGACAGCTTCCCACCCGCGGCCTCCTGGGGCTCCCGTGGACCAAAAGGCCCGGCCCTTGTCCCTCCTCTCCCCCAGGCCCTAGCCGGCTGGGGTGAGGGGGTAGGAGAGGAGGGGGCAGTTTTTCCACAGAGATCCGCACCGGGCAGCGGCTCCTGCGCGCCCCTGGATGGCTCCGCCCGGCCCGGCCCCTCCGGCCAGGCACAGTGTGGGGTGGGGGCCAAAGGGGCGAGGAGGGCCGGGTGTAAGGAAAAAATCGGGAATAGATTTCAAGACAGATAGCCTGTAAGTGCTATTACATCAGAGTTGACTTCAGTGAAAAAAAAAAAAAATTAATCCTGTTTTGATCTCTTCCCCACAACAACCTGATAAAAAGACGCCAGTTCTAACTGTAAAATAATTTAGAAGATATTTGTTTACAGCTTTTTTTCTCCAGACGATTTACTGCTGCCCCCCAAAAAAATCAAATTAAATAAGGCAGGCCGGGAAAAGACTTTGTCGAGAGATTTAAAAAGTTGGGAGCAAAAGCAGCTAGGCTCCCATCTTGAACTGGGATGACCGGGGAAGAGAAATCACCTCGTTTTTTGTAATAAAATCCCGAGTGTCTGAACGGGACGGTTCGTCTTTCCCTTTTATTAGCCAGCAAACGGCGGCGATCCGGACCGAGCGGACGGACATCAAGACGCTGCAGCGATTTCTAAGCGCCTCCCGGTGTGGGAGCCATCGTAGCTCCTCCACACGTGTCGGTCGGCTCGCCCGTGGTGCGGGTGGGTCTCCCCCCGGGTCCGCGGGGCTGGGCGAGGCCCCCGCCAGCCGCGTTTTCCCCGCCTGGCCGCTCTCGCCGGTGGGTGCTGCTTTTCCCTTCGGCTCATCATCCCCGCGGGAGTGCTTTCCACGCGAGCTCCCGGCGCAGCCGGGGCCCGCCAGCATTTTTTTTTTTTTTCCCACGGAACGGTCTCGGGTGGGAGCAAACCACGAAGCTTCAACTCCCCCAGCCCTACTACGCCGCTTAGCCCCGGGCCCTGCTCCCCGTCGGGGCCCGTCACGCTCCGGGGGCGGCCCCGGAGCTCCGCGGCGAGACGGCGGCCGCCAGCAACGGGCGGAGGGACGGTGGGCGAGCACACACCGCCCTTCACCGGTCCACGCTGCCGGGCAGCTCAGCCCCGGGCCGTGACACCCCCGCCCAGCTCCCGGCCCACCGCTCTCTACCTGTTGCAGCCGGGCCTCGCCGGTGACCGGAGGCAGTTTCCAGCACGGGGAGCTGCAAGATCACCAACACCGGCGCCAAGTTTGCTCCCGCTCTCTCCCGGCCCTTCACCTTTCCCGCTCCAGTCGTGTCCCAAAATAACAATGCCCCTCGCTCGCCCAGGGCGGGGGTCGCCTTACCTGCCAGTCCCCCATTTTGGCAAGGATAGACATCCTGGCTGCGGGCTCCGGATCCCCAGGTCCCTGCTGGTCATGGACTGCGAAGACAAACCACCCTCCCGAGATGCCTGTGGGTAAATCCTCCCCTTACCTGCGCCGGGACTCTCTCACCTGGCCATAAAGAGCTGGGTGCTCCCTGCCTGCGCCTGCGCGCTGCTTCCTCGCTGCCTGCGCGCTGCCCCCCGCTACCGCACCCCCACGGCACCGACCCGGCCTCGCGGACCCCCGGGGCTGCACCGCCGCCAGCTCCCGAGGAGCCTTCCAGGCATGTCCTGGGCGAGCTGTAGCCGTCGGGCAGCTGACCACTTCGCTGCCCCCCCCGAGCCCAAGTGGGGGGCCGTGAAGGGGCCCCACTTCAACCGGGTGCCCGCAGCCGGGGTGGAGACGGGAGAGCCCCTCCATCCTCACCTTCCCCCCCGGGGGGGTAGTAGGTTTTCTGGGGTGCAAGTTGCCAACAAAAGCGTGCTATTAATAAATAATAAGATAGCAGCCCCCAAAAAACAAAGCACCCCGGGGGGGGGGGGCTGGACCGTCTCAAATGGGTAACAGAGGACTCCAGGGGGTAACAAAAAAAAGCCCCCCAAATGCAGACGGTCTTCCCAGACCGTGGTACGTTGGCCAGGCGGAGGGATGAGGCACCCGGGGTGTCAGAACCCGATGGGCCGGAGTTCGGACCCCCTGTGCTGTGCAGGGGGGAAGGATGCCGCGGTGCCCCGAGGGAAGATGGCCTGAGACAGACTGTGACCCTTGGGCCTCTCGGTGTCCGTACCCTTTGTTCCCGCTCATGTTTTGGTTTTTTTCCCCTCCGGGATTCAAGTGCCCAAGTGCCCTGGAAAGTTTCCTGGGTGTAGTGTACCTCTAGTTTCACACCCCAACAGAGAGGGACCTTCATCTCCAAGTGCTGGCCACGGGGGCAGTGTGAGAAAGCGGTACTCCAGCTACAGGATTTTGGGGAGGGATGCGATTAATTTCCACCTTGCAGTTGCAGAGCAAGCCTTTTACATTTCAGAGACACGGAAATGTGGTATGATATCCCAGGTGGGGATCACTTTAAGGCTTCCTAAAAGCCGGGGCTCATTGCCCCCCACCTATAAGGCTCTGCTGGGTCACGTCCTGAGGTCCTGGGCTGGTCTCAGCTTCCAGCAGAGGGAAGGGGAACGCATCCTCTTGCTCCACACTAATTGCCTGGGGACAAGGACCTCGCAGAAGGGAGGTCAGGCCCTGTCTCCTGGCAGGTGGGAAGGAGGAGGCGAAAGCCGGCACCCGCAGCCATTTGGCCCCGGGGGAACGCCGGGCCCGCGGGCTGTTGAAGCCTCGACTCCCGCAGGGTTCCGCTTTCCAGTCCTTCTACCCCGGGAGCCGAGGTCGACGGGGACCGGACCCCCCCCCGCGGGGACCGGCGGGGCGGGGCGCTGTCAATGGGCCGTACGAGGAGCGCTTCGCACCGCCGCTCCCAGCGCCTGCCCGCGGAGTACAGTTAGCGTCAAATTACAGCAATTAGCCGGGCACCGGAATTTAATTACCCAGACCTGCCCCTTCCCCCCCTCCTCAGCACACCACCCCCCACCCCGGTCCCGGGGAGGGTCCTGCTCGGGGAAGATGCGGAGCGAAGACAGTCCCGCGCAAAAATGGGAGAGGGATGCGTGAAGATTCTGCCACCTCTCCTTTCCCGTCTTCCTGGCCATGCCCCCTTTCCGAGCCCTCTTCGGAAGACACCGATTCTGGCCCTGTAGCGATTATTTAAAATGCTAGCTTTTTATTATTATTGCTATTTTGCGAGAAATTAATTTGATTTGAAGTTGACCTTCGGCGAAACGTTCCCGGTCAACTTGGGTGCCACGTTTCTGTTGTCCGCCCGAGTGGGATCTTTCCCTCTTCCTGCCTCCATCGCTCCCCACGCAGGGTTATATTTTTCCCGCTCAGCACCCAGCTCCCGCAGCCCGGCTCTGAACCCCGCAGTTCTTGGCAGAGAGGCGGCCTCAGCACAGCCCGTCTGCGGAGCGGGAGCCGGGCTTTTGGGGCTACTCGCATCGGGCTCACCCCTGTCCTTTTTTTTTCTTTAGCCCGGGGGAGGAGGGCATGCGCCGGGCGTGCTGCAGAGCCCGGGGTTGTGGGGTGCTCCTTTTACCCTCCCCGGGGCGTTTGGTGACAGCACTTCGGGGGTTAATTCGGCTTCCTTGGCCCGGGCGTGTAGAGGATTCCGTTCCCTCGCAGCCTTCCGGGAAAATCAGGCACATAAATGTGTAGGGGGCTGAAGCCACCACACCCTGGGCTACTGTCATCCCTGAGGTGCCAGCTCTTGGTGTCTTCCTTGTCCTGCCTGTCCTGCCGCCTGCCTCCTCCCCGTGCAACAGAGAGATGAGGTTGAGGAAACTTCTATCCCCAGACAAAACATTCTGTTAAAGCAAAAACACATGCAGCTTTTTTATTACTATTTTATACATTTTTTTATTATTATTTTTTTTTTCCCGTCCTCCCTCTTTTTCACACCGCCTGGTTCACGGTGATTTTGGCAAGTGGCTCGCAGAGAGTCACCGCGGAGCTCCATCCCCTCTGATTCATTTCTGATGGACGCGCCGGGTCCCTCCCCGTGTGTCACAGCACGGGCAGCAGACGGGGCAAAGCCCTGCCCTCTCCTCTTCCCCTCCACCGGTAGCATCCTTTTGGCTAAACCTCACCACGCATCTCTTCCCAGATAGGAAGGGGGGGAGAGGTACTTTGGGTGTGGGGGGGCTTTCTCTTGCCCCGGCGTCAAGTTTTCCCGACGGTCTGAATTACCGGCGGGTCCTTGCACCTCTGGGCCGAGAGTATCCCCATCTGCCCGGCCCCCAGCTGCCGGCCAGACCTTTCCTCCTACTCCTGCCTGTACTGCGTGGCGAGCCCGCAAGAGCGGTGGGATAAACCCGGCTGCCGGTGAGTTTAGGGTTGGTTATTCCTCGCACTGCTGCTTTTCGCTTCTCCCCTTCCCAGTGCCGCCTTTTTGGGGAGTAGCTTAGAGAGGCTGATTTCCAGCGGCTCGCTGCCACACAAATGGCTTTAAAAAATGATAATAAAAAAAAATTTATTTATATTTTTGGTCAGAGTTGCAGTTCTGCGCCATCCCGGGGTCGAGGGGCTACGGCCGGCGGCGGGGTGGGCTGGGCTGGTTCCCCGGGGGTGTCGAGAGGGTTCCTTTCGCCTCTCTTCTGCCCAGGCTGAGCTCCTGGCGTCGGGGTTTTCGGAAGGAGAAAGGAGTTCAGGTTAGTGCTGGTCAGTGCGGGTCTGCTTCGGCTTTAAGGGGGTGGGGAAGAGGCTGCCCCCGGGATGAATATCCCCTGCGCCCTGGGGACGAGACCTCTTCCCGGGAGCATCTTTGAGCAGAAAGAGGCAAACAGCAGCAGGATATGTATAAAAAAAACCCCAAATCCAAGCATCAAACAACCCAACAGCTCAAACCCTACAAAACAAAGACAAAAAATTATATATATATATAAAAAAGACCAAGAAAATAGACATTCCCCGCCCGCCCTTCCTCGCCTCGCACTTTGCTGTCCAATATGATTCCGTTTGTTTTGGGAGGCCGGTGTCGGGGAAGGGGAGGAGCTGCGTCCCGGGTGTTAGCGGAGAGGTTTTTCCTCGGTTGATTTTTGGGGGGCTGTGTCTTCTTTTTACACCCAGCTGCGGGACAGACCGTTCCCGGGTAGGAGCAGTCTCAACCTTCTCGCCCGCCGGTGGATTCGGAGAAATCCTCATGCGTGACTTGGGATGGTGTGGAGAATAAAAGATAAGAGAAGAAACCGGTCCGCGTCCACCCGCGACTGGCCTGCCCACGGTGCTGTCTCCTGGCTGCTCATTTTAGCAGAGTTTCTTTTCCTTCAAGCCCGTTTCCCACGGGAGAGAAGCTCACCGAGTGCAACAGGTCGCTTCAGCCGCTTCAGGGATCTCACAAACCAATGTCCCTTTCCTCCTCCTCCCGTTCCCGCTCCCCCTCTCGCGACTTTGCTCTTGGACACGCTTTGGAGAGGGATTCTGCGCTTCCCGAGTGGAGCCGGCTCACCCTCCGAGGAGCGGGAGGAGGAGGATGCTGGGGAGTAAGAGGATGCTGAGGAGGAGGATGCCGTGCCCCTGAGTACGGCACTACGGCACCTCTCCGCTCGTCCTTTGCTTTTGTGTCCCCCCACCCTCCCGCTTAGAGACCCTGGAGGGCCCCGGCCCGGCGGTTGAAGTCCCAGAGTGTTGTCAGGGGGCTGATCCGTTCGGAAATCAGCTCTGCATCGAAATAGCAATTTAATTTTGTTTAGTTTTGTTTTCAATGCCAAATGAAGGGGGGCGGGGCAAGAGGAGTGCTTTGAGCGCAACTTTTTAGAAGCAATATGCCAACTTTTTTGGGGGAAGGAAACAAAGTTTTTCCAAGGAGCACGTGGCTCTTACCTCCTCTTTGAATATTTATTTACTAAACTAACTACGCTAAAGCAACTAAACAAGCAAAACCGGGAAATAATTGAGAGTTAAACCTGAGCACACACTGCGGTATCGATGCAATCCAGCTACTGTGGACTGGCTGGTGTTCGCATGAGCAACCACATGGTACAAATTTCCATGCTGCAGCCGTCCCAGGGAAACGTAACAGGTCCATTCTGCTTCACCAGATACCTCCTCCTCACCCTCGGCCCTTTAGGGCTAGAACTGTCATTGCCATCTCCAGGAAACGAGCTCCTAAAAAGATCATCCCTATGAATAAAGCATCGATGGGGTAAAACCGTGCTTCAGCTTTCCTGGGATTACTCATGGAGCAGATGGATGGTTTGAAATACACACGTTTGGAGGAATGTCTTTTTTTTTTCCTGTAAAGCACAATAAAGCCATGCTGAGGCCACCAAGCACTTCTGTCTTTAGAAAAAAGAAGAATCCATCCCTTATAAGCATGTCACGATCTGATTATTTGTTTATTGCAAGCTGGCCACTTTTTTTTTTTTTTTTCTGTTGTACATTTCATTTCCTAAACAGAAAAACACCAAAACCCACCCAGTTTTAAGAAAATAGTTGCATTTGCAGCTTGGACATAGAAGTGGAGTATTTTCTGGGCAATTCTGACTGCTCTACACGTCATCCAAAAAAGCTTTTGCATTTGAAACACAGGCAACTATTTTGCCAGCAGTCTCGCAGCTGCAGTAGATCGCAGTTTTACTGACCACGCCACCCACAAATAATCACAAATAAGTTTTATTTGACATTTATTTTTAATTTTTCATCAACAAAACTGTCAGATGAAATCCCCAAAACAGTACACTGCCCGATCAAAGCGTTATTGCTGATATAAACGTCCTAGGAAGGGCTGCTTTTCTTTAGGCAAAGCTTCACTTCCCCCCCTGCCCTAAAATCCACTGATGCAACTGCACATATCCCGAGTACAAAACACAAAGTTACACTCTAGCGTTGAGTCTCTACAGGGGGAATTTTGCTTGGATTAAGATTTCGAAACTGAGCCCATAATAAGTTATGCTGTAAAACCTCAAACAACCCTCCTCCCCCAGGGATATTTATCTTACACATTTAATTGCCCAGTAAAATAAATTCTGTATGTGTACACTTATATGGGAAGGATTTTGATCTGGTAATTTCGGTGTATCTTCTGATCTGTAGCAGCTTAGAATGAGTCTGTGCTAACATCCTTAGAAACTGTGGAGAAGCAGAAACCGTGCCCTGCTAAATAACACCTCTTCAGCTGCTAAATATTTACACATAGGCAGGAATGAGCTTTCCTTGTAATGCTATCTCTTAACTATATATTAGCATTCAAGAAGAAAAATAAATGCAGGTCATTTAAGCATAGGCCAAATCCCTGCTTCTGCTAAAGGAAATAAGAGGTCCACTGACTCGCAGGGAGCAGAATGGGGCTCCTTCATGTTACCTTCATTTCATATTAAGACTGGTGTTTTTGTAATGACTTCCCTCCCAGAGCACTCGCTACTGTATAACAAGCTTCAGCAAACCCTCTCGAGGTGCAGTGTTACTAGTTTATCTGCTCTACAGATAAGTAAACTGATGCAAGGGGGAGATAAGGAATTTCCCCAAGGTCTTGCAGCTGGTTTGCTGGAGATCAAGGGAAGGAAAGGAAATCAAGAATTGGGGCTGAACTCACCAACACACCAGTATCCGCTCGTCCTACTGCTGGTGACAACACGTCCCATAGGCAGGCAAGTGATATTGAGGAGCAGCAGGTGATGAGGATCTCTACAAAACAGGTAATTTCCAGTCAGGTTCCTAATTGTGCTCTTTGGTAGCTAAACTCAGGCACCCACGTTTGAAACTCAGCTTCTCTAACTACACTTTGGTGTTGCATCCATCCCGGCATGATATGATATATCGGAAATGGAATTTAATTCTTTAGTCCATTGAATAAAATAATTCCAAGACATGGATTGGTTTTGTTTTGTTTTTAGAAAAAGGCTGGAATTACCTACAGCAGAGTTTAACTAAAATCTACTTGGTATGTCTATGCTAACATTAGAACCGCTGTCTGCAAGGCAGATATTTTAGTGTTGAATAATTACAAAAAGCCATATTACTGGAAAACAACTGTTGGAGGCTCTGATGTCCAAAACAATATTAATCTGACCACACACACACAAAAAAACCCCTCTTAAATTATAAAAAAAAAAAGAAAAAAAGAAACTTCCAAAGCTGTAGTCTTTAATCTAGCCCAGTTTTCATGCAGATGCAACACCTTTAGCCTTTAACATCAGCTCAAGCCATTGTCCTAGCACATGCCCACACCCCACGACACTTTATGGTATTGAAAAGCAATGCTGTATGGCTACAGCAGCTTGTCACTTAAGATATATCACTTGGTGGAGAGCAAAACAAAAGAGTGAACAGCATAGCTTCCCCCCCCACCATGGCAGCCTCTACTATGGGTCTGGTTCACATGGCTCAGTTGTGTTTATGGGATGTTTTATACCAACATGTCCTGCTTGACAACTATGGAGTGAAACCTCTGCAAGCGAGCAAAAAGAGCAGGCTCTGCTCTGGATAATCCGGTATAATTGTTCCACAGAGCCACTGAAGGAACACCAACCCGCTATGTGCATAATCCAATGGCAGTCCAGAGCTGATGTAATGGCTCTCAACACTTGCCTCCTCCCTGGGAAACACGGGTGAGGTTGGAGGATGGAGGTGATGGCTGATGGGCACCCATACTACAGCTGTCCTGGGGGTTTGCACCTTGGTGTCCACCGTGGCAGCTGCAGACACCACCACACCAGATTCAGCTCATAAGGACAGACCAACTGGACAGAGGTTCAGACTGTCATCATCACACCCAGGAAAGAAAACAGTTAGTTGGACACTGGACAGCAAGCTTTCTTGGCAATGGTTTTAAAGTAGAAAAGAGTGGATTTAGACTGGATGTAAGGAAGAAGTTCTTTACCCTGAGGGTGGGGAGAGCCTGGCCCAGGCTGCCCAGAGAGGTGGTGGCTGCCCCATCCCTGGCACCATTGCAGGGGAGCTTGGCTGGGGCTCTGAGCACTCTGCTCTAGTTGAGGCTGTCCCTGCTCTCAGCAGGGGGGTGGGATGAGATGACATCTAGAGATCTCTTCCAACCCAGACATTTCTATGACTCTCTTTTCCAAAGGGTAATATCACCATAGTGATACAATGGAGCTTCCCCTCCCCCTCCACCCCCCAAATCAAGCTGGGAAATTTGTTCAGAGAAAGTTTAGGGCCATGCTTACGAGTGCTGTCAAAGAAGGACAAAGCGATGCCTCAGCCTCCTCAGTGGGAGTTAGGGCCCCCCAGACTGGTGCGAACACCATCCCTCCTTCCCCAGCAGCTCCTCGGGAGAGGCGCAGCTTTACCAGCAGCCACCCAGCCTGTTTACCTCAGGCAAGTTGAAGCGATTGCGAAGCCCCAACGCGTTTGCAGATGAAATCAAGCCCGGGCTGATAAACTGCTGCCTTAACACTACCTGCTCCGGAGCCGAGTCCTCTGACTTCAGGGAGTGAGGAGCCTTCCCAGCAAGGAGCTGGGCAGAAAAAGGCTCGGGCTTCAGTTTCTTTTCCTAAGTCTTTGGCGCCCCTGTGCGTCTCCTTTTTGGGAAATTCAGCAGCAGCACAACCTCAGATTTTTCTTCCTTTAATTTAGCACCAGAAACACGGCTCTTGGACAGCGGAGAGCTCTGCAAGGGCAGCCTGGACAGCGCTACCCAACAGCCTGACCCGAATTTGAGCTGTGCAATTTCCCCTCCCGACCGACCCTCCTTTAGATGCCGGAATCGTCCACTTTGGCAACTTGATCCAAAGTGCCTAATGTTTTAAAGCACCATTTCCTGAAGTCATGACACTCACTGATCAGCAGCTTTTCTACATCCCTGTATCTCCCAGTATGCATGAGGTGCAAACTGGAAAGAGCCTTAAATACAAGAAGTAAAAATCAAGCATTTGAAGTATCTTAGGCTCTCAGGAGGGTCAGATTTACAAATTGGCCAGGCAATAGAGTACTTCTGGGAAATACATAACTACACATCCCTATCAGGATTGCAAAATAAGCCCCCATGCTCTTCAAAGATGAAGGCAGAAGCAGAGAAAATTCAGCATAAAAACTTAAGAAAAACTTAAGAGGAACGGTAAATACTTCCCTGTGAGGCAGGTGGAATTATTTATCCTGTATCTTCAAGATAACTTGGACATAAAGGAATGAAATCAGGTGCTTAAGGGTACAGGGATGTGGTGAGACAGCCTGGACAAGGAAGAAGGAGACCCAACCAACCTGAGTTCTAACGAGGTTTACTCTGTTGGCGGTCCTGGTATAAATGGGTTCTGCAGAAGAGAGTTTCTTAAGTCTTTGCCACCCCCCCTTTCCCATCTTCCAGCTGTCCATACTTAGTCCAAAACACATCTGCAAGGTGCAATGTTTATTTGGGGCTATTCAGAAAACACACACACTCTGCACAGTGTCACTGGAAAAATATGGCATGCAAACACAGACAGGCTATCACTTGCCCCAGAGTCAGCATCACCTGCTTCATACTTAACCTGGCTAACCTGGAACGGGCCCTCCTCTCCTGACACCCTTCCCTGCCTTTAGACAGATGGCCCCAGCTCTAGGCAATGTAGATGCAGGCCTGCCCAGCCTGTATTTATGGGTGGGTGGTTGCTCTGCCTTTGTTTCCCACCTGGAGTGCTTATTACTCCTTTCACCAGCTCTTCCACACCACTCCCTTGTCACAGGTAAATCTGGCCCCTAAGGCCACAGCTCTCCACACCAGGGGAAACTGTCCCAAAAGCCATCCCTCACCTCCCTACCCATTTCTTGTGCTGTTCCCATCCTCCCTCTCCCCCCACACAGTATCAGGTTGCCCCACCAAAGCTCTGGGTAAGTCACGCTGGCTGAAGTCAGGCAGACAGCTTAAAAATAACCCTGGAGAAAAAAAGAAGGGGGTGCTTAAAGCAGTGGTCCTGTCCCATGTAAGGACACAAGCCATCAGCTTTGCTGCCTGCTTCCCTGGTGGACACAGGCATGTCTTAACCCCTGCCCAGTCCTGCACACTGTGGGTTGTGTTTCAACACCTGAGAATAAGCTACTACAGGCCAACAGCATCCTGACTTGCATCAAAAATAGTGTGGCCAGCAGGATTAGGGCAGGGATTGTGCCCCTGTACTCAACACTGGTGAGGCTGCACCTCAAATATTGGGTTCAGTTTTGGGCTCCTCACTACAAGAATAACATTGAGGGGTTGAAGCGTGTCCAGAGAAGGGCAGCAAGGCTGGTGAGGAGCGGCTGAGGGACCTGGGGTTGTTGAGCCTGGAGAGAAGGAGGCTCAGAGGAGACCTTCTGGCTCTCAACAGCTCCCTGGCAGAAGGTTGGGGTCAGGTGAGGTTGGTCTCTTCTCCCAAGGAACAAGCAATAGGACAAAAGGAAATGGCTTCAAGTTGTGCCAGGGGAGGTTTAGGTTGGAGATGAGGAACAATTTCTTCCCTGAAAGGGCTGTCAAGCCCTGGCCCAGGCTGCCCAGGACAGGGGTGGAGTCCCCATCCCTGGAGGGGTTTCAAAGCCATGGAGATGTGGTGCTGAGGGACATGGGTCAGTGGTGATCTGGCAGTGCTGGGTTAATGGTTGGACTTGATGATCTTAAAGGTCTCTTCCAACCAAAACGATTCTATGATTCTACTTCTTAATCTTCTTTTACACCCATTAAGGAACCTGAGCTTTTTTACTAGTCCAGTGCTCATGTGGAACCTTCCCAGGAGGAAAACCTTTCCCTGCGTTCCTGCAAATCCCACTCCCAGTGGTACAAGTGGTGGAAGGATGGTCCTCATCTCAACATCATCTCATCTCTTTTGCTTACCTCTCTTCTGTGCTCTTCCTGCACAGAGGGAAAGTGGTGCTTCTTCATTTTGGAAGGCCAGCATTGGTTGCCTAGACTAGCGGCTAATCGAGTGGGTGATCATGGGGTCAAACTCAACCCTGTGATCATATGAAATTGATTTTCAGTGCAGAAAAAAGGGTTTGTGTATTTTTTTTTCCCCCTACATCAGGGCCCATTAGCTAAATAGGGGCTATATCCCACTTGTGAGGGAGCACAGCACAAACACACCTCCTAAGGGCTGCAAGCCCCAACTAATGGGTCGTGTGTTGGCTTGACCCGGTTTACAGGCTGTTGATTGAGCATAAGAATTTAGAACAGGAACAAAAAAATTGACCCATAAATAGGCTGTCTGCATTTTAAACTAAATTAGCCCCATAGTGAATGGCCTCTACTGAATTACAGCATGACTGAGCCTGCGCCGGGGACTGAAAGGGATTCATGTGGCTGGTTAAGAGCAGCATTATTAAGATTATTATTGGGGGCTGGATCAGGCCCAATATGAACACAATTATTCAAGACCTTTGAGCTACAATTACGTGTGACAGAAGAAGCCTAAGTAGCTGATGGCAGAGAGTATTTGGCCTTTACGGCCATGTAACTCATATACAAGCAGACAGGGCTTAGGGCACTGACAGACGGGTTGTGGTGAAGCTTGCTGTGCTGGTTGAAGACGTTTCCATCTCCAGCCGCTCGCTCCAATAAAAGAGCTGGCAGAAGGGAATTGGCTCCTTGAGCCTCAGTTGCTCTGGGGAGAAGCTCAGCACCTCAGGCTGTGGTTTTGCACCACAGAGAGTTCAATGACAATAGCAGCCTTAAGGGATTCACACCCTCTTCCTCAGCCTCCTGTCAGCTTTTTGAAGACCTACAGGACTGATTCAGTTCAGTAAAGAAGAAGGGAAAAAAAAAAAAAAAAAGGGGGGGTGGGGGAGGGGATTACCATTACCCTCCTCTCCAAATTTAAGTAGATCAATTCCTGAAGCTGATTATAGTCTGGCCCAAGCTCTCCAGCCCATGGAGCTGAAGGTTTAGAATGGGGACAGCCACCAATTTGGAAATCAGGGCCTTACCTTCAACTGTTGCTGAGGGTGTTGTTTTTCTTGCCTTCCCTTCCATTCCTTGGCTCCTGCTGGAGAGACTGCACACAGAGAACTGGAGCACTCGCCCTCGCAGCAAATCTCTTCTGTCTGGACCGTGCCCTGCAAGCAAAGAGACAGAAATCAGGTATGAAATCAGAGTGGAAGCAGAAAAGAGTGTTTGGAGCAGCAGGAAATTTCACGTGTGTTTTCATCTCCAAGTCCATCCCAGCCGGTTTACACACAGCAGAAAACACTACCTCTTTATAATGGGCGACTACCTACAATTTATTGGAACCGAGCTGTTGCTAAACACATGGAGTAGCGATGTATTAACACATTGTAAAAGGCTGTTTGATCACCATGGGATTCCAGATGAGCTAACAGCAGAAAATAAGCCGTGATTCACAAATGACTCATTTCAGCATTTCTCTTTGATGCAGCAGTTCAAGCAAGCCCTGTCTATGCACATTCAAATGAGTTCACTGAATAGTCATTGAGCCCAGCAGTGCCACGCTTACAAAGTCGCTTTTTTTTACAAAGTGTAAGTGCAGTTTTTAAGTATAAAAATTGGGCAATTTCTAGCAAACCGTGCCAACGCGTGACTCTTAGTCACTCCTACCGGCAACCCCTTCCCACGCTTAAACATCCACGCTAAAGATTAGTTTTTCTGTGATTCAAGTCTTCCAAATATGTGTGTGTGTGCGGGGGGGACACTAGAGGAATTCCCCCCCTTGAGTCGTGCATCTTCTGTCAGGTTGGAAGTGACAGCAAAAGCTGCGATGTCCCAGCGGGACGCGTTTCCCACGGGCTCGGCACGACGCTGCCCGGACCCTCCCTGGCGCTGCGAGCTCTCCTCATCCTCATCCATCCATCCTCCTCCTCCTTTCAGGTCGCGAAACCTCGGCCATGCTTTAGTCAGCATTGCCACCCTGTGGCACAGGGGACAAATGACAGCGGAGAGGTTTGCGGGGTGGAGCAGGGATCTTCGTTCTTGGTTTAATCGCTAAAACCGGCGCTGATGTGGCTCGACAGGTTGCCCCAAACTTGGGCAGCAGCCTAATGGCTGGATGGAATAGATAATTTTTTTGATAGCTTGCAATATTGCTGTTTAGTACCAGCTTGCTCTTAACTGGGATGTTGAGGAGCAAGTGGTGAACATTTAAAATAACCAGTGGATCCTAAATCCTGTCTGTATTTGGAGGTTTTTTGGTTTTATCTTCTGTCCTCTCCCCAGTCTACTTTCTCAGTGCTTTAGTAGACAGAAATTTGATTTATTATTGCTCTGTAGATGGCAGAGCTGAGTAAATTACAAATGGTCTCTCCAACACATATACCTGGCCATAGGATTTTTTTCTGAGATGCTGCTAAGCAGGATGCTCCCCAAAACCTCAAACATTAAGTAACCGATGCAGAAGGCTATTGGCAAAAATAGTAATAATAATAAAAAAAATAAACTGAGGGCCTATCTTCTGCCAAAAAACTTGCGATATTTACATAGACATATTTCAAAGCCCAGAGACCAGATCAATCACCCACCTGCTCTTCATGGCTCAGTCATGCTACCATTTCTTGTTGCCCAGAGGGAAATCCTCTGAATCGGTTGGGTCCAAAAGACCAAAGCCAATGCCAGTCATTTTCCACTACTAACTGGCTGAAAAAAACCCCACAACCAACCAACACAAAAACCAAAAGCAACAAGAACAACAAAAAAACCCCCCACCAAACCCAACCAAACAGAAACCAAACCCAAAGCAAACACACAAACAAACCAACAACCTTCTTGGGTTTCTGTGGTTTCATAAGAGGAGTCAAAAGAACTGTTTTCTTTTTGCAAAAGCCAGGTAGAGGTGACAGCACAGAGGCTACTCTGCAAGCCCCAGTACAGCTGCTGGCCCCACAAAGCAGGTCCTGCTGCCACAGTAGAGATTATCACCGCAAGACAGAAGGTGCTGACTGGTAGATGCCAAGGACAGACTGCCTGGGGACAGCATGGTGGCCTGCTACAGATTTCCCACAAACAGCTGATGTACAACCCCAGCACCTATGCAACTGAAGCCAGGGTGGAGTATGTGATACTCAAGACCAGACAGACAAGAGGAAGAGGACCACCCTCCCAGCAGCCAGGCCCCCGGAGAAAGTGAGAACTTGCAGAGACTTCAGCCACAGCAGCTTCCCCAACTGTCTACCTAGTTTTCCATACTGGTGTGAAAGCAGCAGGACTGACTGGAGAAAGAGAGAGCAAGAGCCCACCTTTGCAAGGGAAATGTAAAGCAGGGGGACAGAGAGCGCCGTGGTGTGCTTTCAGACCCATTCAATAGGATGTAAAACACCACAGATTGCACACTGTACACACAGTGGCATCACTAGAGCTCAGTCCCCGAGCAAGCTGGATATTAAATTGGTCAAACTGGTAATGAAAGTGGGAATTACTCCATCTCAGCCGACACAAGGCAGGTGACCTTATTAAAAAATATGCCAGTGTATTTAATGGGGTAGGGCAGTTTCTTGGGGAATTGATGATTAATGTGGCTATAACTCTGGAGATCCCACAGCTAATGCCCCTGGAAAAAAGTCTTACTTCCGCTATGAGATGGCCTGGCTGAAATTTTTGAGATGGGACTGCCTGAATACAAGCACATGAATTCAGCCACAGTTTTCTAATAGAGAAGCCAAGTCCCTCAAGAGCTGGCTGCACAGATTAGAGGACCCGGTGGCCTCATGCTGGACATGGCAAGCTGGGTATGTAAGAAACCTCAGAGGCTGCTGAGGGATACAAGTGTGCCTCTCCATGGTCTGCTCAGGCTAACCACCAGGAGCAACTCAAACTCCTATGCTGTTTAGTCATCACTGAAGCAACAGAAGCCACTGACTGAGACACTGACTGTGTGTAACGTCCTGAGCAAGACCTGACTTGGAGAAACCTCAGTATCCACTGATAAACAACAACCTGGAGCAGGGCAGTGTTTGCAGCTGTCTTTAGCTATACACATGTATAGGAAAAGGATCTGAGAGTGACAAAAGCAACTGTCTGAAAGGGAGCAGAAACTTAGAAGGGTCATAACACCCCAGGCCTGATATTGCATCCCCAGCAGGCACTGATGCCTATGGAAGAGCAAAGGAGCAAGGGCAAGCACTTCCTGACACCCTTCCAGCCTCCAACCATTTGCAGACCAGGGTCTTGTGAGATGTTGCTGTGTATCTAAGAACAGTTCTCTCATGAACTTGCCCAGTCGCTTAAACACAGCCCACACAGAGATGGAGCAAGCAGAGGTTTGGGAGTAAAGCTGCCTGTTTTCTTTTGTTTACTGTACATGCAGAGAGAAGAGGCCTTTGTGAGCATTCTTTGCAAATAAAAAGGAGTATAGCAAGAACTAACCCAAATATACACTTGGGGTTTAGGCTAAAGAGTGTTAATGGATGCGAGCAACAGGCAAGAAGCTGTAAGTACTTCCCAAACAGAGAAATGGAGCCAAACTGGAAGAAAAGAGAGATACTTGTGGAATTTTGAGACTGTAGAGTGGAAATGCAGTTCAAGGCAGGATCCAGGCACCCTGAAAAAGGAAGGTGCCAGAAAGCACCGTGAAATAACCCCTTACAGGACAGAAAACCCAAGCCAGGTACCAGCTGCCAGTAACTGGGCAGAGTAACTGGGGCTCCCAGTAAGAAAAACCTGGCCTGGGAGAAGGAGTTTAGCAGGAAGGGACCAGACAAGATGAGGCTGGCTGCAGGAGCTGAGGAATGCAATGTTGTGCAAAGCAGGAGATTTCCAATAAGTTTTCCAGCCTCTTTACAACCTTCCAGCAACCCAGTATGGGGAGACTAGATTGTCCCAGCTTTGGTAATGCCATCAGGGTCTGTCTTCAACCCCATGGCAACTGGTGATTACGGCCACTGCCCTTCCCGTAAGAGAGCCATAAAAAGTTCTTACATTAAGTAGCAGAACAAGGCACCAAAACATGAGGCTGAGCCTCCACCCAAAGCAAAAGCAAACAGGAAAGTGCTTAGCAAATTGAAACACCCAGGAGTGGAGTTTGAGGCTTTTGCTGAGCACTGTTTTGGGTGTGGGTGCATCAGCAGCTCTAGAAGATAATCAGGAAAAAGACATGAAAATGAATATGAAAACATGACAGAACCTGGAGCCAGTCTCCTTCTGAAAAGGGTGATACTGGTTATTTGGTGTGGATGGCAATGGCAGGGCCAAAAAACCAAACCAAACCATCTTCACAGTAGGGCTGTGGTAATTTTAAGGACAAATTTGGGCCATATGCCATGTGAGGCAGATTGCTTTGTCCAGACAGTTGGTTATGCAAAGAAGAGACCTTAGCACACAGAAAAGCCTCTGAAGGGAAAATGAGGCAAGAGAAGTTGAAAATTTTAGGCCAAACCTTAAGAAAAACATGGTACTTTGAGCTACAAAACCCAGCAGTTCTGCTGGCAGGAAGAAAACTGCAGCTGTGTGTCACTGACCAACCTTCCCCAGCCTGGCAACCAGTATTTGTAACTGGTTACAAGTTATTTCTGCTAGGGGCTTGACTCACTAAGAACCTGTCAGGCTGTAATGGTGATGGACATCCGACATTATCTCCTGAGTAGACCTGGAGTGCAGCGTGATAGGGACACCTTTAATCCTAAAGCCCTTTGGGAGTCTCTGGAGCCTACAAATGAGATGGCACCTCACCACTGAGTTGGGAAAGAGACTTTTTCTAGACAAGTCCTGGTTTGGTTCTATCTAAACCTAATAAAAAGTCTGTCTCAGTCAGGCAGACTTTAAGTAGAACAGATACCACAGCCCTCTGAAAGAGGATCCTGATAATTCACTGGAAGAAAACTAAGCAAAGCAATGGAACTGAAATCAAATTAATCTGTGTTCTGATGAGAAAAAAAAAAAGACATGAGAGGTGAAATACCTGTTGCTAGATGAATGGATTTATCATTTATTAAATCATTTTTCATCATGCTAAGGATGAATCACAAAAGCAAACAAACAAATGCTTTCCCATCCAGACTATCCTGAGCTTACCACGACTGCAACGTTAACGGTAATTAGTGGAGATGACGAGCATATTTCTAAGTGATGACAAAGTTTTTTTTTGTTAACAGTTCTTAGATGTATTAGGATCCCCAGCCCAGCTACAGCCAAGATACCAAAAATAATACAGACAATCGTAGGAAAGAGAGCTGGAAAAGACCTAGAAAATTACCAGGTCCAGACCAGTATGACCTGCAAAACTGCTGAAGAAGCTACACCTAACCTGCTCCTGAAAACCATCAGCAGGGAAAATTCCAGCCTCTCCAGACAATCTAATCCACATGTAGCCGTTTAACACTACAAAGCTTCCCTAATGTCTGATCTTCACCTCTCCTGATGCTATCTAAGATGATTAGTTCTTGCCCTATGCACAGAGAGAATCGGCTACTCCCTTTCTATTTGCATCAGGATTTGCTTTTTTTACATATCTGAAAACTGTCTGGCTCTTCAGTCTTTTTCTTTTTTTTTTTTTTTTATGACAAAATAGCTGTACATTTTCCTGGCAGGTGATGTTTTCTAGATACCCATGGACTTTCTGCTCATTTTATAACTGGTGACAAATTCCGTGGACAGAATAGAGCACAATAATGCTAAACATTTAGCAGAGACATTCCATTAGTAATAAAAGGAGGGATCCATGTAGCTGCTCTCTCTGATACCAGCAGGCAAGGCTGTGGTTTGTCTTGCTTGGCACAGCAGATGGAGTTGCTTTGCTCCTATGGCTCCTAAGGCACCTGCAGGTGGGAATTGGCCTTGGTCACATAGATTCTGGGCTGCAAGGACACTGCTGTGACCTGGCACCTCCCTAAGAATCACAGAATCCCAGCATGGTAGGGTGTGGAAGGGACCTCTGGAGATCATCTCATCCACTCCCCCACCCCCTCCCCACCTCCAGCAGGGTCATCCAGAGGGGTGGATCAGGACTTGAGCATCCACACAGGAAATACATTTTTTCATTATGTTCAGATGGAACCTCCCAGGTTCTAGTTTGTGTCCATTGTCCCATTTCTGAGCACCACTGACCAGAGTCTGGCCCCATCCTCTTGCCCCCCCCTAAAGGGCCCTTTAGCTGTTGCTCAGCATTGCTCAGCTCCCCTCTCAGGCTGCTCTTCTCCAGCTGCACAGCCCCAGGGCTCTCAGCCTTTGCTGGGCACAGAGATACTCCAGGCCCCTCAGCATCTTCATAGCCTCTGCTGGACTCTCTCCTCCAGGTTCCTGTCTTTCATGACCTGAGGAGCCCAGCACTGGACACAATACTTCAGATGTGCCCTTATTAGGGCAGAGAGAGGGAGAGGACAACCTCCCTCCAGGTTCACACTAAGAGTCTGGCACCAACTGCCTCACTTCACCCACTGAGGGGAACACCCTAGGTTCATGTTCATAAAGTTAGCAAGTGCTCACATGTTTGCAAACTGCAGTGTAAGCCACCTTTGGACACTCCTCCAGCACAAATGACAGCAGCATGTGTACATTTGTACATCACTATACACTAATGTGTACATTAAGCTGCAGAAAGGAAACAGATCACTCTCTGTACCTTGACACCACCAGCATCACCTATAAAATCCAGTCTTATTTAACAGGAGAAAACCAACTTCACCACCACAGCCTGCCTGTCCTCTATTACAACATGTGTAATTACTTCTTGCTTCTCTCTGTGCAGGAGGATAAAGGAGCCAGGAAGACAACACCGTGCTGTCGCTCCTGAGAGACATGCAGCTTGCTTGCTACAGAGCATGCAAACTTCCACAGCTAAGAGAAAACTGTCTCCATGATGAGGAGTAGTTTGCACAGAGGTGAGTACATGTCCCTGTTGGAAATTATTTGGAGAAGGGAGCAGTAGAGTGCTCTGCTTTGGGCCAGCAGCAAGACCAATGTGCAAAATGCACTCTGCTAGAAACTAGGCAGCTTATCTATTCCCCAAACCTTTACAGCTAAAAGCTTTATATCTAAACAATACCTTTATATCTAAAAGCCTACTGCAAATTCAGATGAGCAGTGGAGCTCCTGCAGTGTAAGACCCTCTGCATCTGGAGCTCGAGAGCCCCGCAGGGCAGGAGCAGACGGGAGGGTGCAGTGTCTGGCCCCTGCTGTGTGGGCAGACAGATGTGCTCACTGACTGCGTACGATTCGATTACTCTGTGCTTTTACTGGACCATGTGAGCTGAGCTAGCGTTTGCCCTGATGTGTCGTTTCAGCTCTCCTCCTGTTTGCTGCAAGCTGCTGCTGCGTTGCGACTGTCCGGTGTCAGTGCATCTGCCTGGGAGCTCCTGTTTCAGGTAGGCTTGTATTTTCTTTTTGAATAGCCAGGTGATTGCTGACTGGGAGGTGTAGGAATGGCAGAGACTGCTCCGAGCAGGGAAAAAAGGGAGGGGGACAGAGGAGAAGAGAGAGAAGAATAAACTTTAACTGCTCCTGAGCTCAGACTCTGCTTTCCCTTCCCCTGTGTTATAAATGCACGTAGACCTTCCAGCTCAGCCAGGGCATGCGAGTAAGGCATGTGCTAGAGAAGAGTGCTGCCAGGCAGGGCTGCTCCAAGAGCAGAGCTGTGGGCGGACCACACACATAGAACAACATCCTAGAGCAGCACAAGACCAAAGAAGCTTCATCTTGGTGCAAGAAGGCGTGAGGGCTGAGGAGATCCTTCACATGGGCACAAAAGAGTGGGCTCTGGCTACCTGCACTTCCCAAACAGAAAAACCAAACTGAGGAGAAACTGTTTGCTCACAGCAGCCTCCTGGTGATTTTAACAATGGTGCCAATTCAAACCAACAGCTTTGCAGGAGAGGGTCATGAAAAGGAATGTCATGATACAGATGGTTTTGTCCAAACAATAGAACAGACCATGCCAAGTGACACCAAATAGACACGAAATGCATAACAGTTTGTCACTACTGACCGAGGCCAAACAGGAACCCAAAACCTGTTCATCTTGCTTTTTAATTATCTAACAAATTAGCTGAAACCAATTACCTATATTTAGTAAGGCCAGAAGCAGTTTACCAAATACTAACTATATTCCCAAGATAATATCCTCGCTGTCTGGAAAGGTCTGTTCCCATTCATCCCCATTTCAATTGCTAATCCTACTGGGGAGTGTGTTTCCACTACTGGAGCCTCAACAAAACCTCCTCTCATGCTGAAACGAGAATTGCTCCAGTGCAGGTCCAGGGAACAACAGAAAGGAGCAGAACTACAAGCCTCAATCAGCAACAGTGTTAGTTCTACCAGCACAAACCCCTTTTACATAGTCTGTCAGAGAGCAGGGTAAATTTGATTTTCTATTAGAATTTTGTACAGAAACTCCATTTTTGCACCCAAAATATGCTGAGGTCAAATACAGTCCATAACAGGAGAAGCCATGGACATCACGAGGTCTCCTGCTTCTTTTTCACTGACGTTTGCCATAATATGGTTCAGATTTACATGTGCATTTGGCTGCTCCTTGCACTTGAACTTCAGATGAGTCTGTAAAATGGATAAACTCACCAGTACCTGAGAGTTTTCCCACTGAGGTGACTCACGGGACTTGTACACTGTACCAAGGAGAGGTTAAATGTTGCATCTCACTCCTATGAAGAACAGGCCTATCTCTTGTTTTCTGCATGCAGCTTGCTTGCTACAGAGCATGCAAACTTCCACACGTAAACCTGTCTCCATATGTATACATAAATTGTGCCACAGAATGGTGGGGGGTCGGGAGGGACCTCTGGAAATGATCTGGTGCCACCCCCCTGCTCCAGAGCACCCCTCACCCAGAGCAGGGGGCCCAAGATCTCCATGTCCAGGCAGGTTGGGAATCTCTCCAGAGAAGGAGACTCCACAACCTCTCTGGGCAGCCTGGGACAGGCTCTGCCATGCTCACAGCAAGGAAGTTTCTCCTCCACTCAGATGGAACCTCCTGGGTTCCAGTTTGTGCACATTGCCCCTTGTCCTGTCACTGGGCACCACTGACAAGAGTCTGGCCCCTGTCTCTTGACCCCACCCCTTTAGCTCTTGCTCAGCATTGCTCAGCTCCCCTCTCAGGCTGCTCTTCTCCAGCTGAACTGTCCCAGGGCTCTCAGCCTTTCCTGGGCACAGAGTTGCTCCAGCCCCATAACATCTCTGTAGCCTGTGCCAGACTCTCTTCGGTAGTTCCTTGTCTCTCTTGAACTGGGGAGACCTGAACTGGACACAATACTCCAGATATGGCCTCACTAGAGTAGAGTACATGAGGAGAAGAAGCTCCCTCAGCCTGCCACTGGCCACACTCTTCCTAAAGCACCTGCCTACATTTAGCTGGTATCTGGGGCTAAACTGTAGCAGTTGCTCTATCCCCCAGTGACAGACAGGAGAGATCAGAAAAGAAGACCCATGGGTTGAAATGAAAACAGATCTAATGAAACAGCTGAACCAATGCCAATATAAAGTTATACTCAGCCCAGTGAAGGTACAGGGGCCACAACAGACAGGAAGGCAGATCTTTGATGCAGGAGAAGGAAGAGAAGCAGGGTCAGGAGGCACCCAAGTCCAAGCAGGAGATTGCTGCCTCAGCAATCTTCCCCCTTTATACTGAGCAGAACATTTCTGGTCAAACCAAACACACCTGCGGCCAACTCAGCTCAGCTGCCCTGGCTGCTTCCAACCTGCTGATGGCCTGCAGACCATGGCTGGCCCAGGAGTCTGTCCCAGTAAAACCAGGACAGCACCCCAGAAATATATATACGTAAAACAAGAGATATATTTTGAGTTCCTAAAAAGTTTCCTAGCTGTGTAGCTTACTAAACAGTGCCTAAAATAGTTTTAAAAGCATCAGATCAGACAGTTTCAAAGGCATCTAAATGCCTTGGAGGATCTCAGCCTTTGGTATCTCAGAAAAGCTACCTGAACTCTCTGTCCCCAACTGAGATTCCCCCAGAGAAATCCTGACTCCTTCAGGAATGCTGGTACCTGCCCCCAGTTTTCCTCCTTCCACATTTTCCTAACTCCATCTGGATGGAGGTCTGATGTTAAGACCATGGCACAGGGGAAAAAATGGTCTTGCAGCCAGCTGGCCCAGTGAGCAGGCGGGAAGCTGGTGAGCTCAGGGGTCTATGGAGTGCACAGAGGAGATTGAGAGGCTGCTGGCCTTACAGTCACCTCTGGTCAGGAGGGTGAGTGTTGTTCAGTCCTGAATATAATTCACTGTAACAATCAAATTAGGAAGGAGCAGTGGTTTAAAGCACTCTGAGCAGGTCTGTGCTTCCTAGGACAGCATTTACCAGTAGCTGAGCTGCATGGTTCTCCTCACAGCACTGTTTGCTGTGCATTTCTTTGCTAGGCTTGGGTGGTGGTGGTCTCAGCTCAGCATCTGCTCGTCTCTCTGAATCCTCTTTTAACAAGCTGTATCATTGGGCTGTGGCAGCATTTTCCAGATGACTTCTCAGCAGCATCAGGTGAGCATCCATTATTCCTTGGGACTTTGCACACCTCCATTCCAGCCCCTCAGCTCCATCAGAGCCATCCTCCTTCTGAAGGTGCTGGTGTCTGTGAAGAAGGCTGCATTAGATCTCCAGTGTAACCACAGCTATCTCTACCTGTCCCTGGTCACTCCCTAATTAGGAGCAGTTCTGCTGCTTCCCATCACTGGGTAAGCTTGACTGTCACATTTGTCCTGCACCAGTGCCTCTTTTTGGGGGACATTCTGGCCACAAATCCTCATAAAGCTTCTCCAGTGCTCCTTTCCTCATTACAGCTTGTGGTTGTACCTGATGGGCTGAAGCCATGGCCTGCAGCCTTCCATCTGCTTGAACAGCAAACCCCAGAGACTGGGACCAGGAAAGTGCAGCTTCTGGGAGGGACCTGCCAGCGCCTGAGGTGACTCGTCTGCATGAGTTGGAAGGTAAGTGATGGTATTTATGCCTCTGTAGCACGCTGGGCTGACCAATCCAAACATTTATTGGCATAATCTCAGACCATCTCATTTTACCTCAACATCACTTCACATTGGAGCAAAAGGATGTGATGTTGGAAAATGTTTATATGCCCCAAATGTGCTGTTTCATGGCAGGAGATCCACGTGAAAAGACTCACAGTTGGAAGAGAGAGGGTTACCAAGTATTTCCCTTTAGTCAGAGCTGTGCCACAAGCTCTCATTACACGTCTAAGATGCTTAGTGTGTTGTTATATCAAATGCATGCACAGCTCTTAGGAACAAGAATGTCTCATCAGAAAGCCTAAGGTTAGCTTAAGTAGCTTAAATAGCAGGCTCTAGTTAACCCAGTTTCTTGTGAGGAACAACTCATCCATGACACTTAGCAGAAACTATTTGGCAGATTTCAAACTTACACACAAAGAAAACATCGCTGCAGAAACCTGATGGCTCTGATACAACGCGACACAGAGGCGAAAAAGATTCTCCTGCTTCTTAGATGTGTTGGTGGCTTTACATGGTAGCACAGTTTGCTGAGCAAACCTTTGATGATTCTGAAACTGTGATGCCTGATACACTTTGGTGGTTCCAATAAAAAACCCCCAGTTCCTGTATGTAAAAAAAGTAGAATTATACAGGAGGTAAAAGGAGGTTTTCCTGTCATGGGGTGCTCACACAAGAAGACTTACAGCTCTATGATACATGCAGGAAGAGGGGGGGAGGGAGCAGTTAGGAACAGACCCCTGAATTGAATTCAGGGACACTGTGAAACACGTAGTGCTGGCTGCTCATTACTGAGCTGGTAATTATGCAACACGTCTGTTTAATCTTCAGGGTGCTGTGGAGCAGATTCCATCTGCAAGTTATTCACTACTCACACTGTTTCCACATCGACGATGACTATGAAACTATTAATATTGAAAGTAAGGGCAGAAGCTGCATGCTCTGCACCTGATGGACGCATGCGTTCGCCAGCGGAAAGCACGTGCAGCCAGCAAAACAAGCTGCTTGTTCCTGGTGTCTGTCTGATCTGATCTGCAATATTTCAGGTGAGACTCTTTCCCTGAGCAGCAATGAAGACACTCAGATTTTGCTTCTTTGCTGTCCTGGCTCTCAGCGTTTCACTGCCATTTGTTTTCTATGCTGTTAATTTGCATTCACAAAAATCTCTTAGGAGGTTGAATTTCTCAGTGAGTTCCACTTTGGCAGAAGCTTGTAAAGCACTTGTTGAAGATAAGGCACTCTTTCTGAAGGAAAATGCTTTACAAACATCATTTGGAACCCCCAGTTGCGCGGAGTACATCAGGCAGAACCACTACATCACCCGCGCCCTCTCGGCTGAGGAGGCTGCCTTCCCCATCGCCTATGTCATGACCCTGCACAAGGAGTTTGAGACCTTCGAGCGTCTCTTCAGGGCAGTGTACATGCCTCAAAACATCTACTGCATCCACGTGGATGCCAAGGCACCGGCCCCCTTCCATCAGGCAGTGCAGCACTTGCTGAGATGTTTCCCCAATGCCTTCCTGGCCTCCCGAGCCGAGAGGGTGGTCTACGGTGGTGCCTCCCGCCTGCGGGCTGACCTCCACTGCATGAGAGACCTGCTGGCCTCAGCCGTGCCCTGGGGCTACCTGCTCAACACATGCGGCCAGGACTTCCCCTTGAAGACCAACCAGGAGATCATCCGGACACTGAAGGCCCTCAGGGGAAAGAATGTCACCCCTGGGGTGCTGCCACCCTCCCACATCACCGCCCGCACCAGATACGTGCACAGGGAACAATTATACTCCTTTTTTTCTTTCATGCTGCGGACATTGGTGCGCAAGGCACCCCCTCCACACAACCTGACCATCTACTTCGGCTCCGCGTACGTGGCCCTCACCCGGCCCTTCGTGGAGTTCGTGCTGCGGGACCAGCGTGCCATCGATCTGCTGGCCTGGTCTGAGGACACCTACAGCCCCGATGAGCACTTCTGGGTGACGCTCAACAGGATTCCAGGTGAGTACGCTATTAACTTTTGTTTCCTGTAGGTACACACGCGCACAGAGAGACATATATCTCAGCTGGATTCTGACAAAGCCTAGATGAAAAATTTAACCTGATTGTAATTGGCTTGTATTAGAAATAGTGTGGCCAGCAGGACTAGGAAAGTGATTGTCCCCCTCTGCTTGCCACTGGTGAAGTCACACCTCAAATGCTGGGGTCAGTTTCGGGCTCCTCACTCCCAGCAGGACATTGAGGGCTGGAGCGTGGCCAGAGAAGGGCAACGGAGTTGGGGAGGGGGCTGAAGCACAAGTCTGGTGAGAAGTGGCCGAGGGAGGCATGGATCATACTAAAGTGCACTTCTGTGGTTCTGTTCTTCCTCTTAAAACCCTCTTCTTCCTTAGCTGAGTGCCCATCCTTCAACAGACAGACAGAAAGAGGCACAGAAGCTTTTGAATGCGATTCCAGACAGTGACACTAGTTGAATAAGCCATGTTAATAGAAAAAAAACCCCACAAACCAGAAGTATTTTGTACCTGTGTCTGCAGTGTTACTCATGTAACTAATCCTTGTTCTCTTCTTTATATTGTCCATTATTTTAATGAGACTTCCTGGTTGAGCAAGAACTTCTCATAGAAATAAAGCATTAAAAAATAGGGATTTTCCTGTGACTGTTACAGAGTCTCATGCCTGCAAAGCTGTTGTAATCTCATCATCAAAACCTTCCCCTTTTGAAAAGCCTGCTGAAGGGAAGGTGTTGCAACACAGTCGCAGCCCTCTCAAAAACACCTTCTTCATGGCAGAATTTCCTGAAAAATTACTCTTGTCCTCTATCTACCATCCAGATATAGTTCATCTGAGAAGATACAGCTTCAGATAGCGTCTGGTCTCTGTGCAATTCACAGTCGTTGGAATTTAAGTGCTGCTTTCACTTGCTTCAAAACCAGTTGTTTGCTTCTCACTAAAATGCTACTTAGTGATGATGGGATAAGGAAGGGTATGTCTTCAAGAAGTCTTTCTGAAAGCCACAGCTAATAATAAATAATAAATGGGCTTGTGTTCCTTCACTCAACTCTCCTTTATATTTACAGCTACCAGACATTGGTGTAATAAGCTTCAGGCAGCAAAACACCTTGAGGAACAAAGTCAGAGGAGAGTAATTCAAAGAAGAATTATTTTTCTTTCTAGATTTTGGCATCAGGTAATGTCTGTCACAACTCATGCATGTAACCTACTAACTTCCAGTTCAGCTTCAGTAACAGAGACTTCCTGACACTCCCAGATGCTGAGTTGCCAACAGCCCTGGTTTCTGCTAGGGGGGAACTCCAGTCAGGCCACCTGAACCTGTCCCCTCCTTTTACCTACCAGAAAATTCATCTGACCACACCTAAAGCTCTGTCACTTATGTTGAGAGACAAACCCTGATGCCAGCACCCACCTGGGCAGCCAGGTTGGAAGGTGGAAGAGCCAGAGCTGTTCTGGGGTGGGCACTGGCAGTTCCTGCAGAGCAGCTCTCCTGTTGGCTGTCTTCTGCACCCAGCATGTCCCCACAGGTACAGCTCACTCCTGCTCCAGAAAACAGGTGTCTCCTGAACAGCCCTGTAGAGTTCAGCTCCTCTGGTGCAGGACTTCAACCCTGCCAAAGACACTAGTTAGTTTATGGGTAACAGCTCAGAAGTACGTCCTTCACAATGTATCATCAAATGAAGCTAACAGAACTGAGGCCTTCTCATCCATCAGATCATGGATGGTGCAGAACACAGGAGGTGCAGTTTAGCTCTCACAGAATCAGAAATGTTTTGGTTGGAAGAGACCTTCAAGATCATAGAATCCAACAGTTAACCCAGCACTGCCAGGTTATCACTAAACCACATCACTCAGCACCATTCCTTTCAGGGAGTTGTCAAGAGTAAGAAGGTCTCTCCTGAGCCTCTTTTTGTCCAGGTTGAACCACCCCAGGTCCCTCAGCTGCTCCTCACCAGACTTGTTCTCCAGACCCTTCCCCAGCTTCACTGCCCTTCTCTGGACATGCTCCAGCCCCTCAATGTCCTTCTTGGGGTAAGATGCCCAAAACTGAACCCAGTATTTGAAGTGTGAGAATCTTAAGACTGCCTGATGGCTCAAGGAGATGTCATGTACTGCCTGAGTTCAGAGCACTGTCTTGAAAAAAGTAGTTTTAAATAAGTTGTTTTTTTTTTTTTTTTTTTTTTAACCCCTGAGTTTTCTTTCCTTCTCTCCAGGTTCTGACATATGCTTTAAAGCTTTACTATCTTGAGTTTATTTGAGTTAACCTCTCACCCCTCCACACACATTTTTGCATTCTCGTACCCCACTGGAATGAAACTTTATGCTGACCCAATACACAATTGAACCTTTGTGCATTTTTAAGAAGGGGTGGTGATTTTTTTTTTTCCCTGCATTGTTTTTCTGTGAACTCTCCCATATCTTTACCAGCCACATCCCTCCCATGGACAAGTGGGAGAACTCGTCTCACAGGACAAACAAGAAAACAGACAAACCAGGATTTCAGAGCAAATCATTATTGCACGCTGTCTTATAAGCCCCTTCAAACAAATTCTTGTTGCTGCACAGGGTTAAGAGGTGACCATTTCCATCCTACATGTATTGCCTCAGCAGCTTGACAGCTTAATTCCTTGATTTTCCTTACAGTTTTATAATATGACAAAATTTGGAAAACAAACAAATAAACCAACCAAAATAAATTTAATTTACTGTTGGAGAAAATGAAAGAGACTAAAATAAATTGGATGAATTGGGAAATGAAGCCCTGTGTCCACAAGTGGGACTTCTCATCCAGCTAAGAGGGTTGCAGCCCTGTGGTGGCCACCACCAGAAGGCAGGACTGGCCCGTGGGTCACGAGTCCCCTTGCCATCAGGCCTTTCACCATCAGCACCACTTTTCAGACAAACCATATTTATAAGATCAGGACCCCAGAACCACTTCAGAATCTGAAAGCAGTTGCACAAACACATATTTAAAGGAAAATGTGGTAATTCCTTCATCACACCTCCTT
>JANHGN010011460.1:0-13927 GCA_024605025.1 Megaceryle maxima | reverse complement strand
CAAAGATGATCAGGGGGCTGGAACACCTCTCCTATGAGGACAGGCTGAGGGAGCTGGGATTGTTCAGCCTGGAGAAGGGAAGGCTCCTGGGAGACCTAATAGCCACCTTCCAGTACCTGAAGGGAGCTTACAAAAAAGCCTGGAGAGGGCCTGTTTACAAAGGCCTGGAGTGACAGGACAAGCAGCAAGGGTTTTAAATTAGAGAAGAGTGGATTTAGATTGGATGTAAGGAAGAAGTTCTTTACTATGAGGGTGGTAGAACACTGGAACAAGTTGCCCAGAGAGGTAGTTGAGGCCCCGTCCCTGGAGACATTCAAGGTGGGGCTTGACAGAGCTCTGAGCAACCTGCTCTAGTTGAGGATGTCCCTGCGTTCAGCAGGGGGGTTGGACTAGATGTCCTCTAGAAGTCCTTTCCAACCCAGACATTTCTATGATTCTATGAATGTCATCTGGGCTGGTCTGACCATGCTGCTGTGAGCTCATGTCAGGGTCATGGGTCATATTCCCCATGTCCTGCAGAGCATGGGGAGACATTCTGAGGGCAGATAGCCATGATAGGACAGATAAGGAGATGGAAGATGACATAATATCCAGGAGAAACAGACTCTTCTCCATCCACTACCAATTACCTTTCAATATCCTTCTAGGAAACATGCTTCCAGCTCTATGGGAGAAAAGAGATTGTTTGGTTTGTGCACCCTGGATTCCTGCTTCTGAAATTGCTCTTCTGAAGTGGGGTCCCCTGCATTTGCAGAGAGTCAAAGTAATTTGTGGTAGGCTGTTGCTCATGGGTGATGTTTTGTGCTGGGAGGGTTTTCTGGTCATTAGCAGAAATGAAGTCATAGCTAATCCTGAGGAGAAAGAAATGGACCATCAGCTTAAGAGTCAGAGGCCACTAGAGGTCAGTTAAAGGTTATTCCATCCTGGTCTTGCAGAGGTAAGAAAACTTTCTGATAGATTTACAAATATTGACTTTAAGCAGTAAATCCTGGTGACAGCAAATACCCACCCCCTCTTTGGTCACTGTTTCCTGCTCAGGGTGTGTTAGCTCTGATCCTTCCTGTTATGTGTTCACCATTTAAATAAATACCTCTCTAATACTGCCAGGGTTGACACAGACTGCAGCCGTGTGCCCAGCTGGCTCAGCAGTGCCCCACTGACTGTCCTGTCTCTCCTATTCCACCAGGAAGTCATTTAACTATAGAAAAAAGAGTGGCTAACCCTGACCAGACTGCTTAGGGCTTTTTCCATCTCCAAGACTGGAGATCCCCTTGTGTCTCTGATCCCCATTACAGAGCTGCCCCACTTTCAAGGGAAGAACGTTTTTCCAACCAGACTTTCCCTTGTCACAGGTTTTGCTCCTTGGCTCTTGCCCCATCACAGTGCACTTGAGAGAAGACTCCAGTTTCATTTTCTCTGTAACCCTCTTTAGGACAGCAAATTAGACTCCATACTCCCTTCTTTTATCCAGGTGAACAAACTAGCTTCCCTCAGCCTGTCATATGCTACAGCTCCCTGTCTCAATGGCCTCAGCTGGGCTCCAGTAAAACAATGTCTTTCTCGTACTGGGTTACCTTAACAGGATCCAGTGTTCCAGGTGTAGAACCCACATTAAGCAGAGGGAATGGCCACTTGCCTCAGCCCTCTGGCTGAAACTCCATCCATCTAGGTGGATCTGGGGCTTTGAGCATGATTGTGCCTTTGTCTCCCTCAGACTGCCTGAGGTTTTCACCAACAGAACACAGAAAAAACAGAGCAAAGAAATCAAGACATGGCTTTGGAGGTAAATAGATCTGAGCCTCATAGCCTCAATAATTCTTCTTTTTTTTCCAATCCTTTTCTGTAGGCAACATTTTTCAAGTAATTTGCAAAAGCACTAAACGCAGCTTGAGCACATGCTCCTGGAAATCACTGCTTATCAAAATGTTTGGATGCAGACTGGAGATACTGCTTTCTTATAGCTAAGCATTTATGCTCTGTGAAAGAATTAGCCATCAATTTTCAGGTACCCAAAGCAGCAATTTTGCATTTACAATGGGAAACTCTTTGAGCAAGGAACTGGGGACAGACCGGTCCCCCCACCCCAGCACGCTGCTCCGAGGGCTGTGCGCGCAGCCAACGCCGGGGGATCCCTCCGGATAAAAGGAAGGCCTCAGCGATAGCAGCTACCGGAGTCCTGACAGGGCTTCTGCCGGCTTGCAAAAAGCTGTGAAACCACAGCGGCGGGCCCCCCAACCCTCCCCTCCCTCGGTCCCGGCCGCGGCACGGTCCAGCAGTGCTCTCTAGCGGCAGCCCCGGCCCCGCCTCCCCGGGGATCCCGGCGGGCCAGGCAGTGGCGAGCAGGGAGCTGCCCGTCCCCCGGCGGTATGGTTGCGGCCGGCGACGGGGCCGTGGCGGGGTTCCGTGGGGTCTCCATCCCCCGGCGGGACTGGGAGGGTGGTCCACGTGCTCCGGGCAGTGTGAAACCCGCCGCAGGCTGCTATGGGAACTGCTGTCTGCAGAAATGAGCAATCACAGAACCATGGAATCGTGGTGTTTTGGGTTGGAAGGGACATTTAGAGGTCATCTAGTCTAACCCCCTGCGGTGAGCCAGGGACAACCTTCAACTAGAGCAGGTTGCTCAGAGCCCCGTCCAACCCGACCTTCAATGTTTCCAGGGATGGGGCATTGACCACTTCTCTGGGCAACTTGTGCCAGTGTTTGACCATTTTTATTCTAAAAAAATTCTTCCTTATACCTAGTCTGAATCTAGCTTCTTTGAGTTTAAAACCATTACCCCTTGTGCTGTCACTATAAGCCCTACTAAAAAGTCTGTCCACCTTTTTCTTTTAAGTCCCCTTTAAGTATTGAAAGGCCACAATAGAGTCTTCCAGAGCCTTCTCCAGGATGACCAATTCCAACACTATCACCCTTTCTTTATAGCATAGATATTCCAGCCCTCTGATCATTTTTGTGGTCTCCTCTGGACCTGCTCCAACAAGTCGATGCCTTACTTGTGCTAAGGACTCCAGAGCTGGACAGAGCACCCCAGGTGAGTTCTCACCAGAGCAGAGCAGAGGGGCAGAATCACTTCCCTTCAGCTGCTGGCCACAGTTTTTTTTGCTGCAGCCCAGGACACGATTTGCCTTCTGGGCTGAAAGCACACATTTCTGGCTTATGTCCATTCATCTTTTCATCCATCAGTATCCCCAGGGTCCTCTCAGCCCCTTCATCCCCCAGCCTGTATTGATACTGAGGACTGACCCCACCCAGGTGCAGGACCTTGCACTTAGCCTTGTTGAACCTCATGAGGTTCACTTCTCAAGCTTGTCCAGGTCCTCTGGATGGCATCCCGTCCCTCAGGCCGGTCAACAGCAACACTCAGCTTGTTGTCATGTGCAAACTTGCTGAGGGGTGCACTCAATTGCACTATGTCACTGAGGAAGATATTAAACATCTCTGGTCCCAGTAGGGACCTCTGAGGGACACCACTCACCACTGATCTCCATCTGGACATCAAGCCATTGATGACTGCCCTCTGGTTGTGACCATCCAACCAATTTTTTATCCACTGAACAGTCCACACATCAAATCCATAGGTCTCCAATTTAGATAAATGTGTGTTATGGGGGACTGTGTCAAAGCCCTTGCAGACCATCACAGATAGCTACTAGGTTAGTCAGATAGGACTTGCTTTTGGTGAAGTGCCATCCTGGCCCTGTGGAAATGACTGTGGCAAGGTGAACATTTGTCCTTGTGACTGTTGAAGAGTCCTGTGCATGGTTTAGCTCATGGTACCTCACCCAGGTTGTCAACAGCAGGGATTAACTGGGCAGTTAAAGATGAGGAAGGCAACTCATTTTAATGAATATTTTCCTCTGTTAGAGATTTAAAGCTGAGGATTTTGTTTGTAACAGTGTTAATTATTGTCTTGCTGGCAGTGTTGATATATTTAAGTCTAGCTCCTATTGCTGAAGAGAGGTAGTATATCTTATATCCACCTACGTGGGAAGGCTTGAAAACATTTGTCCTGGTTGCTTCAAGTGGGTCTTTCTTTGGTCTCTTCTCTAGAAGGGAAAGGGTGGAGGAAACTTCCATAAAGATAAAATAAGAAAGAGGTGACCCAAGAAAGGAAACTGTTCTTTGCAACATGGCTTATTTAAAGAAAAATTACATTCCCTGCATAAAGGTCCATGCCCTAAGTCATTCTCCACTTCCTCTGTAAATAAAGCCACCAATATTAACAAGAATACTCCAGGCACAACCTCTCACACGATGGCAGAGTGGGACCACTCTCTAGGCATCTGTGGCCAACTCAGTCATTTCTGCTCTTGCCTAGAGAATAGAGCTATGGTATGATGTCATCCTTCACACAAAGCCATGTGAGGACATTCAGAGTATATAGGATTTTCATGAGATTATGCAGTGCACTTTCCTTTTACCCAGCCAAACTCCACCCACTACAGCCCCCATAGCATCTTGAGATGCTACATGCATAGTGAAGGGTCAGTGCTTGGAGTACTTTCTGTTGCATTTTCCTTGGGTTTAGGATAATTAACTCAGTCAGTCTGAAGTACATTTGTTAAAAAGCACCTTTACTCAAATGCACAACTCAGCCTGTCCTGCACCATTGACTGTGCTCAAGCAAATAACTTGCATTAGCTGTAGACCACATAGTGAAAGAAATGATGGTCCCCCTATTCAGTGATTAGATCTCAGCAACCACAGACTCAGGCAGATCTTTCAGGGTAATTTTATAGCTCTCCCTTGCTTCTCCCTCCCTTCTCCCACTTCAGGCTGTCAGGATCCCACGCTGGTGGGAGCTCTTACATATGGGGCTCCATTAAGATTTTTTCCATCCATGTTTACTTTTGTTTGACAGAATAGCACTTATCAGATCACTGGTCAGCAGAAAATCCACAGTGTGAGTTGCAGTGCTGAAATTTCCACTGCCTCTCTGTGTTTCCCCATCCTCCAGCCCTGCTCCCACCTCCATCCCATAGCAAGGAATCTGGATTGGTACCAGTGGACCCTACCCCAGCAGAGAAACCCCCTCCCCAGAGACCATCTGTCTCACACCTCGAAGACCAGTCCACTGGTAGCACAGGAGACCTAGCCACAAGAGATGTAGAGCCCTAAGAAGGACAAACTTTGCACACCTCAAGAGATAGTCCTCTCCCAGCCCACTGGTGTGGAGGTCTCTTGGTTGTGACAGTAAAGAGGAGCTGGTCTTAAATGCAACTTGCAAATATGTTATTATTGAGGGGCCATGGCTTTGTGTTGACTTCACAGTGCAGAGGACTGGGACTTGGCTGGTCTTGTCTCGGTCTGGGCTGATTTTAGCTTGCTTGGCTGGGATGGCAATTAGTGGTCAGATACCTAGCATCTATATTTGTTTTCATTTATACTGATAACAATTACTTATTCTGTGTTGCTTGAACTGTCTGTAACTTCAGGGCAACACCATGGGTCACAGCCTATTGCAGTGATCAGTCATTCATTGATGCAGGAGTGCAAACCCATGTTATTCAAGTAAAGACAATTTTACAGAAAACAATGAGAACAGGAAAACAAACAAACAAACAAACACAATCAAACAAACAAAACAACCACAAAACTCCACAAATTTGGGAACCACTGGAAACCAACATACATACAGAGATAAACTGAAGTAAACCCAAAGACCAAGAAGGAAGAAATCATCACCATCAACACTGTGTGCCTCCTGATGAAAGACAGAAACCTTAATCAGAAACATTGAAGACATCAGGATGCTGGTAACTTGTTGTAAGACCCCATCCCACCTACCCTTGCAGCCATCAACTGTAGGACACAGAAAGGCTGAACATAACTTCAAGAAGCAATGGTTGATACTGAGAATTTTTGTGTGTGTGTATAGCTGTATAGCAGTCACAGATGCATTACTGAGGGTTTTCCTGTATTTATTTGGGCTGTGAGGCTAATAATTGAAAATATTATATTGTTAACAATTTTCCATATAATAATGGCAAACCCTTTGCTCCACTTACAGTGTTGTGTTTTCTGTCTGTAATAAGATTTTGAGTGCTGCACAGGAAGGAACAGAGACAGAAGTTAAGAAGAGTAAAAATTCACACTGGCTCATCTATGACTACATCTAAGCGGCTGCTGTGATCCATCCCACTACAGATTTGCAGAGCCAACTGCTCTTCTTCAGAGTCCAGCATTGGGCTGACACACAAGCCAGGTTTTGAATGCTCATAGCTAAATAGTGTGTCATTTTGCCATAGCTCTGGAGATCCCTCACATGCTCAGATGAGATGGGCAACATCAAGATCTTCCAATTGCCTCCCCACCTCCTGCCACTCCCATCACAGCAGATATCTCCATGGTTGCTACTTTCTGACTAGCCTATCCCAGGCTCATCATGATGAGTTGGCATGGGATGGACAGGGATACGCTGTTTAATTGGCCAGTTCTAGAGCCAACACTACAGTGAGCATTGGAGACACTGATAGACTATGTGCTAAAACATATCATGTCTGTAGGAGTGATACGAAGCCTAGGGCACCATTTTTTAACCTCGGAAGGTGACAGCCTGAATTCATGAACACCTTTTCCAAGTGGAAGAAGTCAAGATGAGGTTCTGACAGTCTCCTTGCAAGACCCAGTCACAGATGTGATTTACTCAGAGTTCTTCACGCACAAAGTGAGCTGGGTCTCATCCATCAGAGCTCTGGTGCTGGCTCAGGACTGTCTGTGAACAAAAAGCTGAGAAGTTACACGTTAGCTACTTTGTCAGTTAAGATCTCTTTAGGTGGTTCATATCTAGACAACAGCTTTGCAAATTCCCAATTGGCTAGCAAATCTGAACTTCCTGGCATCAGAGGAAAAGAAGGGATAGCAGTGGGCTCAGTGAGCTCCTCTGAGCTAGTCCACAGCCTCTTACTCCATGGCCACTTTCAGCCAGACATCTGGCCCTGAACATACAATGACCTTGTGGACTTCCAATCAGCATAAGAGGCCAGGATACAGACTCCTTTTCCCCTTGGCCCAAGCAGTGTGGCCAGGGTACTTCATGCTTACTACTTTATTGGTTCATATATGCCCTAGGGACCACCAGCTGCACCCTGTGTTCAAATACTGACAGAGGTGGTGAGAGTTCACAGTTTGGCAGCCCTGAGCTGGGGCTCCCCACCAAGACTCCTGTTCCCTCCCTCTCAGTCTGCCCACACAAGGAAGGGTTGGGCTGACTGCTCCAGATCCAAAATCAGCTGCCAGAGAAAAAAAAACAAAACATCCTCCAGGTATAGCTGATGCCACCATCTCCCACCTTCACTTCTTGGCCTTCGACAGGGAGAAGACATAAATTCAAACAAGAGGAGTGAGTTGAGAAATCAGCTCTACTGTCTACATAGTGCCCCCTATGAATCATGGCTACAGGCCTATACCAAGACAAGCCTGTGAAGCTATATTTTGTGCCAACATGTGCCACTGTATGCCCACACACCAGACTTTGTACAGTCTGTCCCCCAGAGAGCATCAGCCTTCCTGTGCCCACATTAGTTCACATACAGGTGCTGCATGAGTGGGACATCGTCTCTGATGACTAGTGCTGGCATCACAGTTCTGGGTAATGGATGCAGCTAAAGCCCATCTCCAGGTGCACAGACTGACCTCTAACTACATCTCACAAAGCTTTGGACTCCTTCCAAGGTACTCCCTCCTGGCCAAATGGCAGCTGCCTCCCTCTCCCACTCTTTCGCATAAATTTAATGCACTTCTTGGCCTCTTCCAAAGGCAGATTAATCATACTGCGGAGTCCCAGAGCTGTTGAAGAAGACCTTCCTATCTGCTTTTTGATAATTTATCAGATTAAATTACCTGTTCCCATCTCATTCACAGCACTCCGGGCAGCTTGGGCTGTTGACATGGCACCAGCTGCAGAGCTCTCTTTCCCTTAAAACCCCTCTGGAAGCTGGTCACCACTCTCTCAGCAGGAGAAGCGGCATCATCTGCCATAATCTTAGACAGATCATTGCCCTGAGGTGTGGAGTTGCCCCTGAAGGCCTGTTACACCTCCCATTAGCTATAGTTGTTGCTTGATGAATTGTTCCCACAGTTGTGGCTGTTACAAAAGGTGAACACAGTGTCAGCCCACGGCTGTGGGAACTCCACCTCCAGAGCCAAAAGAACTGACTGGCCTAGGGTGTAGAAGGCAAGACCAAGCATTTCTGGTGCTCCTGCTATAGGACAGCTAACATAATGTTGTCTCCAGAAATAAAACTTTCTCCAGCTGGCCTGGCTCTATGCTGGAGCAAGCATAGGGTATTAACACCAAGCACAATTCCCTTGCCCATTTCTCAGCTTGTGGTCCTAACAGAGGTAGTAGCCTTGGCCTCCCTACTTGCCTCTTTTTAGCTGAGGTACTGACTGGGCTGGAGCTTAATCCATTGATGTCTGGGACACACCTATGGCTTGACAGGAGACCTTAAAAGCAGTTTGGTCACTCAGGGTGGGGGTGCAGAAGTTTGGTAAGCCACCTCTAGCTGGCCTTGCAGCTTCCTCCCTTCCTCCTTCTCCCTCCCTGACTCCCTCCAGTGTCTTCAGAAATCCCAGCAGTACGAAAAAACTAAGGTAAGAGACACAGTGAGTGCAAGGAGCATCATGTGGTGGAAATCTTGCTCTGTATCAATGCTCTCCTGGTCTCTGGAGTGAGGGGAAGGTTTGAAAAACTCAGACACTTCATTACAAACAACAGGACAAAGATTTATTTCCATTACAACTGAAGTGGAAGAGTAAATACAAAAAAATCTCAAATATGTAATAAAATGTTCTCCCAGGCTGTAACAATCCACCTCTTTCTCAAAATCAGCGCAGGACCTGACTGCACCAGAACTTGGGTGGAACAAGAACCAAGAGGCTCCATCCTTTGAGGAATAAGCACTTTCAAGGCCCTTTTCTCTTCTCATCAGTGCTTACACTTAGTGTTTCCTACAAGGTTATAACCCAAACCTATTGGACTCTTCTCCCAGAAATCAAAAAACTAGTTTGAAACTTAGACTAACTTTGCTAAAAGAAAGGCCCTCAGATATTTACAATAAAGCTTCTAGAAATCGTAATTTTACTTATTCTGTATGGTGCCTGAGAATTACAAGCAAAGTGCCAGATAAAAATACATTGAGATCCAAATGTTTAACACATCCCCATGGCACAAGCATACATTGAAATCCTATTGTCTAATGTATCCCCATGGCATATCCCCATATCCTCACAGACAAGCCCAACCCCGTGGCTCCTCAAGGATGCAACAGCCATATATTTCTCTGTCAGTGTTTACACAGTTGCATGAGACACAGCCACACACATAAGCAGAGAGCCAGCACATCATCCTGCCACAGGCAGAGCCTGGACAGACCTGTAATGTTCAGCACGCCCTTTGCATCCGAGCCTGCACAACAGCTCAGAGAGGTTTGCAATAGCCACAAAACCATGGCAGTACTGGTGGGAAGGGATTTCTGGAGATCTCCATGCCATCAACAAGCAGGAGGTTGGAGTATTGCCATCACTATCAAAGGGCAGGTCTATACTTTTGTCTGTTTACATATCAAAATCCCCAAAGGACAGAGACCCCACAAAGATACCGACTCCCTTCAAGGGTACAAGTAGCTCTTCACAGAGCACAAAGATCCTGTCCAGGGTTTACAGCTGCTTGTGGATGAAGTTCAAGCAGTCTGTGGCCACTTGTCTGAGGTCCTTGATGCAAAAGGCTCATCGCTGCACCTGCTGCAGAAAGTATACTTTCTAGGTATGTCTGGTTTTCCTAGCTTGTAGGTATAAAAGATCTGGAGAGAAATAGGAACAGACAATACACAACTGAACCTGCTCAGTTTGTGCTTTCTGAGTCATCAAGATCTATCATGCATGTCCTCCAGACACTCAGTTTTGCTCCCTGATCTTGCTACAGATGTTATCTGAGGTCAGAAGCAGCTTACACAAGGTCTATATCATCACTGGTGACCTTTTTTTTTAGACTGAACCTTAGACTAGCAGCAGGGCTGGAGCAGAGAATAAAACCAAGTTGAAGTAATGGGGAGTAAGGGCTCAGGAAAATGATCTAGTCCACACTGACAACTGCTCCTACAGGAAACATAGCATTAAAAGACAAAACAATTCCTCTCACAGCTACCCCCAAATCAGAAAGAGGTCATCATGACTTGCTAACAAAGGGACACAGTCCAGACCTTGCAGGTGATTAAAGCAGAGAGACAGTAGATAGCTGTCAAAAAAACCTAAGAGCTGGCACAACCAGGTATATGGTTTATCTCCTGGCTGTTGAAGGCAGAAGTTGGAAGAGAAGCTTGCATGACTGTTGAGAAGACCTGCCCAAGGCTGAGGCAGCCAAGCTGCAGAGGCAAGACTCTGATATCTCCAGGATAGAAGCAGCTTCTGGAAGCACCAGGACCAGGAAGGACATCAAAAGAGTCAATGCAGCTCCTCAGGAGGGAAAGCAAAGAAGAAAAAAGTCTGATTCACCTCACCACAGCAAAGATTTGAATGATGCCTACACTGGCTGCCTGTGCTCCCAACGACAGCAACATAACCTCCCTATCTCCATGTACAGGCAGAAAAGTTTTCTGCAGTACCAGAAAAAAGGTCCAGATGGACAAGAGACAGCAGTGACAGACCAACCTCAGCCTCCCAGTCCCAGGTGGCTCATGCACCACATGCCATCCTGACCACTCTGAAAGATGGATGGATGCCTTCAATTTAATACTCATCTCTTACCTCAAGCCCCATGGAAGGAAGACATACAACTTCTGTTCAGCTTCTTCAGGGGGCTTTAGCCTCCTCCACCCCAAACTGTGCTTTGGGGACAGGCAACCACCTTCCTGCTCCACTCCATTTCCCTCCTCTCATGTCACACTTGGATACCTGGACCATAGCACCCAGAGAAGGCAAGGAACCTGCCTCTACACAAATTTCAGCCTGCTGAGGACCTCATCTGAAAAAGCTTCCATGGATCAGAAGGTACAGGTGTCTTAATGGGATCAGATCTCTTTGCAGCAGTGCATGGCAACAGTGCAGCTCTGGATGCACTTTCTACCCACCTCTGTCCATTCAAGGCCTCCCCATGCTGCAGTACCCTTCATCACCCTCCTTCTGGCCCTGGTCACGCAGGCTCCCACCTCCACAGGAAAAAGGACAATGGATAAGGAGATCTGCTACATCCACCCCATCACTGTCCACAGTCCCAGGCAGAGCCCTGGGCATCCATGGCCTCTCTGGCCACCTTCTAGGGTGGTGGGATCTGTTGGGAAGGACTTGCTTGAGCTTCCCCGTGGACATATTTCCAAGCCTTCACCTCTCACAGCTATTCCTATCAGTCGTCTTCTCTCCATGTTTTCCTCTAGCCTTTTTCCCATCCTAGGAAAGCTTGAAAGGGGAGCAATGCAAGATGAAAATGCACCGTGTCCTGCCTCTCTCACTTCTTTCAGGAAGGGAAGTTTTCCCTCACAGATGTTGATTTTTTCTAGGCTACAGAGAGCTTGGCTGACCTTAGGATCAAAGTAATTTAGTGTGTAAGGATCTCTATAGACCTCTGGACAACATCTCCAGTCAAAGAAGGTCCAAAGTCAATGTTGGATCCAACTCCAAAGACAAATCAGGTCACTTAGGCTCTGTCCAATTGAGCTGGGAAGACCTCCAAGGAGAAGCATCCTGCAGCTTTGCTGGGTCTTTTTTCTAGGGTCTGAGCATGCTCATGGCTTTTATACTTCAAATTCCACCATTCTCCCACCCCTGCAGCAGAATGACCCCTTGGAACGATCTGACTTGCAGTGTCTGGCTGCAGCCTCAGCATACAAACCTTCCCCAGCCCTAGCCATGCTGTTGGTGTGAAACTTAGCACTAATGCAATATCAGGGACATGCCACCATGTCCTACTTTGATGGTTTTGGCTTCATGAGGCTATGGAATGTTTCCTTCTGCCCTCCTCCTCCCCCGCCTCAGCAGATCTTTTGTTCTGTAAGTAAAATCATTGACAGTGAAGAGATTTTAAAAAGTGAGATATTCCCAGACAGACCAGGGGCCCAGCTGGGTGTCCCAGGAGGGTGGGAGCCTGGCAGGAAGCTCTGAGCACCTGCCCCAGAAAAGGCAGTAGAAGAGGAAAGAGCTGTTTGTCCCATCCAGGCACTTGGGAGCCCCTAGGGCTTCTCTGGAGAGAGCAGATGGGGCTGGGCAGAGTCCCCCAGGCCCCCACAGCTGGTGACAGAGCTCCTTGTCAGGAGGCCCGGGCAGGTGGCAGGATGCAGAGGTGCAGCCCAAGTCCTCAAGCATCTTCCTGGGCTGCCCCGGGTCCAGCGGCACTGGATGAACCCCACAACTCGCCCCTCTCGCACGCTCTGGTCCGTGCCGTCGGGCCGCCCAGACTCTCCCGGGCCTGGTCAGAGCGCCGTGCCGAATCTGTCGGGTCCGCCGGGGTAGACGCCGTGCCGCGGTCCGGGCTCGCCGGGGCCCAGCTGCCCTCCGGCGCCGTAGGCGTGGGGAAGCGGAGGGTAGGGAGCCGGGGAGCGGCGGCCGTAGAGCCCGGCGGGAGCGGGCGGCGAGGCGGGCAGCACGATGCGCCCCGACGGCGCGTACAGCTGTCCGGGGCCGCCCGGCGCGTAGGGCCCGGGAGCGGGGGGCAGTGGGGCGTAGGCGTGGGGCAGGGCGGCGGCAGCGCAGCCCTGCGCGGGAAAGGTGGCGGCGGCGAAGGCGCAGGAGGCAGCGGCGGGGGCCGGGGTCAGGTCGGCGGCGGGCGGTGGGGTGGACAGCGGGAAGAGACGGCAGGGCGCGGGGGGACGCTCGGCGAGGAAGGACGGGTAGGTAGAGAGGTCACTGCGCTTGAAGCGCTTCCTGCGGCGGAGAAAGGAGCCGCTCTCGAACATGTCTCGGGCGTGGGGATCCAACGTCCAGTAGTTGCCTTTGCCGGGGCGTCCGGGCTCCCGCGGCACCTTGACGAAGCAGTCGTTGAGGGTGAGGTTGTGGCGGATGCTGTTCTGCCACTTGCGGGGACTGTCGCGGTAGAAGGGGAAGCGCTCCGTGATGAAGCGGTAGATACCACCCAGAGTCAGCCGCCGCTCAGGCGCTTGCCCGATGGCCATGGCGATCAGGGCTATGTAGCTGTAGGGAGGCTTGCCCCGCTCCGCCGGACGCTTACGCCGCCGCCGCCCTCCCCGCGCACCCGCCGCCGCCGCCGCCGCTTCCTCCCCCGGCGGCGCCGCGTCCGCCTTCAGCGGCGGGGGCGCCGGTGGGGGGCCTGGCGGCAGCCGGCTCTCGGCGGTCATGCGGCCGTCGAGGCGGCCCCGAGCCGGGCCGAGCCGAGAAGGCGCAGCGCCGTGCTGCAGCGGCTTTTATGCGCCGGTGTCCGGCGGCTCCGCACCCGGGCAGCCGGCACTCCCCCTGCAACGCCCCGCAGCCCGGGAGGCACGGGCAGGGCCGGGCGTGCCGCCGCCGCCGCGGGCAGGGGCAGCGCCCTGCCCCGGCAGCCCCCGTCCTCCCCCTCCTGTGGTCGTCGACCCTCCTCCCGTGGTCCCTGTCTCCAGCGCCGTCGGGAGCGCACAGCTCCGAGGGACCAGCGGGCACTGAGCGGAGCTGGGGCATCTCCGAGAGATACCGGTGCGCGTCTCCGCATAAGCATTTCCAGTGCTTCCCCCCGTAGGGCTCGACGCCTTCGGGGACGATTAGGTCGGCGTGGTGAGGTGAGGGGCTGCCGCTGTCCGAGGCGATGCTCCCGGTCTGAGGTACCGGGAAGTGTCACCAGTGGAGCCCCACTCTCCTTTGACATAGTATTTGCTGTAATAACAAATTAAACGCCAAAAAAATGTAAAACCGTCAGGAAAAAAGAAAAAAAAAGAAAAGAGAAAAAAGAAAAGAAAAGAAAAGAAAAGAAAAGAAAAGAAAAGAAAAGAAAAGAAAAGAAAAGAAA